>JBAMBL010001752.1:0-110522 GCA_037043405.1 Drosophila subquinaria
TATTTAACGTATTTTTAACTCTTTGCAGTTCTTGAGAAGAACTTCAAGTGTGACACCTGTGGACGGTCGTATCTATTTGAGAAGTCGCTTCGTCTGCATCAACGTGTCCATACTGGAAATACTTACTACCAATGCGATTTGTGCCAAGAACGATTTGTAACTCACATCAAGTTTAAAAGTACTTATGAAGTTATGCACTTTTAAGTGGGGCTTAAATAATTAAATTATTCCATTTTCAGCGCACATGAAGAAGGCACACGACGATACAAACCAGTCCTATACCAAGGATTCGGTTGATGATTTGATTAACATTGTGATTTCCTAAATGTACCAATGAAAAATACTCCAAGCGGAACAGAAATGTAGAACAGTATCAAAACTTTAAATTTAACTTTTGGCAATGCTTTAAAAAAGCCAAGCCCATAATAGAGAATTTTATATAAGTATCTCATACTTAAGAATACATGCAATAGATCATACCCTCCATTTATCCTTATCATTAGACTAACCTTCATTGCCTGTACATACATACTGTATGTATGTATTTAAATAACTAGACGCATAACTTGACTAACTCACGAAAGCTTTATACTCTGTAGGCCGACAAAATACACACACATAGAAAATATATAAACGCTTTCCTCTCACATCACTCGACATTAGCTTAAAACTTTCAGATATATACTCATAATGCTTTAGTATTTCAACATCCATCCACATCTTAATCCAAATACATAAATTTACATACATATTTCTATGCCTCTCACGTATTTACTCATTATATGAGGAGTTTACTATTGGTGACCATTTTAGTGATAAGAAAGAAAATGTTATAAAAGTATTTACGCTAAAAAAGGCAAAGCAACATTTCAATGCTCAAAATATTGCATTTATTTAAAACAAAAGACACACTTACACATATTTACAATTACGGGAAAACTTATTTTAAGAATTATGAGTACTGTGTGTAGTTGTGGTAGTGCAATATATATATTTACCAAATTCGAGTTCCATATACATACATATATACATAC
Organism: Drosophila subquinaria; assembly: GCA_037043405.1. NCBI lineage: Eukaryota > Metazoa > Arthropoda > Insecta > Diptera > Drosophilidae > Drosophila > Drosophila subquinaria. The sequence goes on from JBAMBL010001752.1 coordinate 1,035, forward strand.
ATACCATTAAATTAATTAATATCAATGTGTTTTATTTATTAGGGAAAATAGTAAAATAGAGGGATTTCCGGAAAAGGATAGATATTTTATTTTAATTTGTTGAGATTTAAAAAGGGACAACGATGCAAGTTTTCTGCATTTGTAGTTTTTAAAATTAATTGATTCAAAAAAGTCGAATTCTAATCTATAACTGTTGCCGAAGTTCCGAATATGGGCTGGCGGCGCTCTAAGTGGTGAACTCGCTATGACGCACAGTGGGGCCATTGCTCATTTTACGTTGCAAAAATCATAACTTTTGAACGAAATGAGATAATCGAATTATTTAAATGGCATATAATAGATAACTCTTCAAGCTATGAAATAAATGATTAAGAAAAGTGCCACGCCCCAAAGATACTTAGGGGCTATCAAAGTTGAAATTTGTGAAATTTGAGAAAAAAATAAATTTTATGGCACCTAAAAATAAATGTTTGTTAAAATTTTTGATTTATTTTGTTTTATTTTTAAGGATTTTATATTTAAAAATTACTTTCAAAAAATTTAAAAACAATTTTTTTTTTTCAAAAATTTTTTTTTTGTTTTCCGGTGTGAATTATCAGAATTTCATATGTCGATCTAATTCCTATGACATCTATATGATATTGTAGTCCGATTTCAACCAATTTGACATATTATGAATCTGGGATAGTCTTATATATCCAGACCAAAATTGGTTGAAATCGGACTACAATATCATATAGATGTCATAGCCACTGGTGCCCACGGTTGCCACAATTGGCGTTTTTGCGCCAAAACTGGCTCTTATTTTTCCTGTTGGCGCAATGGCACTTTATTTTTGGATTTGGCTCCTTTTTTTCATCAGTTCAGAATAAGTTATTTTGTATAGTTTTAGGTTGAAAAATAAATATTTATTTTTATTTAATAACATAATCACTAAATTAGGATGGAAATGTGAATATGTGTTATTGCGATAAGTGTTTGTGAACGAAGTATTTTTTATTTAATTAAATGCAATAATCAAATTCACTGCAAAAAAAAGTTTTGGCTCTTTTTTAGTCAATTTGGCTCATTTTTTGTCTGTTTTTGGCTCAATCTGATATTTTTAAGTGGCAATCGTGCTGGTGCCGTTTTTATGTTTCATAAACAGACAATAGGTGTCGCCCCAGTTTTGAAACGCCTTTGTTCTTAGGAAAAGCCTGACGAAAGGATACTATTTGATACTTCTCTAATTTGAAGATGGAAATTGATAATTTTGCATTCATTTTATTTTTATTGATTAGTTTGTTCATAAAAAATGCATCGTCGGAATCTATTTTCTTAATTGAACGGACATTATTTCGAAAAAAAAAATGAGAGCACGACACCTATCGAACAGTGATGCGCGGCAGTAGTAAGTTATTTAAAGAAGCGGCAGCCCTCTATGACCAAAGTGGCCAGATAAAATCATTTTGGCCGACGTACTGTCTGGCAACGCCGCCACGATGGCCTCTTGGAGTTCGCATAACACGTCAGTGTTTAGGTTTTTAAGCAGCAAGTTGTACCCAAATTGATGCAAACGTATTGCTAAACCAGCAATAACGAGTCGGGCACCGATCGAAATGGACATTAAGCAACAGCTTTTGTAGGATATATCGTTTAATATAATCAAAACCAAGACAAGAAATATTACCAACCAAAAGCGGTCATAAAAATACACAGCGACAAAGCTAACAACAACAAGAACAACAACAACAATAAGGAGAGGAAGAAGAAAGCAGGTACAACGGTAAAGATTAGCAGCTGAGAGATATAGATAATCGGAGAGGAAGAAACTCTGGTGACGTGTGTGTCGAACTCGATCTATCTTCTCATAATCATAACTGGTTAAGACGCCCACAAACATAAGCACGCACACGCCCACACACACGTACATAGAGGAGGGGGCGCATCATGGCATTGCCATTGAGCGATCTGCTTATGCTCGGCAGCGGCGAAAAGAAATTGGCCGCGTGCGTTGTGCTGCTGCTGCTGGAGCTATTTATGGAAGGTGGGTCCAACTAATCATGATCATAATATTGATAAATTCTGTGCTCGTAATCAACAACAAATTGTATACCAACACGTCACTTTCAATTTATTCAGGCGCCGAAGCAGGGTCAACAAATCAAGCGGACACTGACAACCATCTGGAGCTGGGCAAAGACTTTTTGGCTCGTGGTCAGCTCTCAGATGCCCTGACGCACTACCATGCGGCTGTTGGTGAGTAAACTGCCTTAGTGCCTCATTTTCTGTATGTAAAGAGAAATGTATTTTTTCAGAGGGTGATCCCAACAATTATTTGACGTTATTCAAACGTGGTACTGTCTATCTGGCACTTGGCAAGACACGATTTGCTATACAGGACTTTAGTCGTGTGCTGGAGCTGAAACCTGACTTTACAGCGGCACGAAGCCAACGCGGCATTGTGCACATGAAGAGCGGTGAATATGATCTGGCGCTGCTGGACTTCGAGCATGTGCTCAGGGAGGAGCCACAGAATGGACATGTTAACGAGCACTATACGAGACTGCGACCCGCCCAGGAGCAGTGGGATCTAGTGCAGCGTCTGATGAATAATAACGATGATCAAAATGCCATTGGCATGATAACCCAGTTGTTGGAGATCTCGCCCTGGTCGGTGCCATTCCGTCAGGCGCGATCCGATGCATATCTGAAAACCAATGATGTGCTTTCAGCTATATCGGATTTGAGGCAGGTGAATCGCTTGTCGCAGGACAGCACCGAGGGACACTATAACATTGCACAATTACTGTATAACATTGGACATGCCACAAATGCGCTTAAGGAAATACGCGAGTGCCTCAAGTACGATCCGGAGCACAAGCTCTGTTTTCCATTCTACAAAAAGTTGCGCAAAGTGGAAAAACAGCTGGTGACTGGCGAACAGGCGCGTGAGCAGAAACAGGCCGAGCAGTGTATAACCGCTGGTGAGGCCGTGCTTAAACATGAACCGGAGGAAATCATGATACGCTATGAGGCGCACAAGCTGCTCTGCTCCTGCTACACGATGGTTGAGCAATTTGGCAAGGCACTGTCACAATGCAAACAAGCACTGGACATTCTGAAGGATGCCCAAGTGTACTGCGATCGTGCTGATGCGCTGCTGGGCAGCGAAATGTATGATGATGCCATACATGATTTCCAAGCCGCAATTGAAATTGATGAAAACAATTCGAGGGCCAAGGAGGGCATACAGAAGGCGAAGAAGCTGCAGAAGCAAGCGGAGCGCAGGGATTACTATAAGATATTAGGCGTTAAGCGTAGTGCCAACAAACAAGAGATTGTGAAAGCGTATCGCAAGGCGGCACAAAAGTGGCATCCCGACAACTTTAAGGATGAGGAGAAGAAGGTCGCTGAGAAGAAGTTTATTGATATTGCCGCTGCCAAAGAAGTGCTCACAGACCCAGAGAAGCGACGACAGTTTGACAATGGCGAAGATCCTCTGGACCCAGAAAGCAATAGCCATGGTTTCCGAGGCGCAGATCCATTTGGACACTTCCAGCACGGTTCGCCGTTCCAGTTCAAGTTCCATTTCAATTAAATGGAGTGCAACGTACTGGATGCCATTGTTGAGCAGGCTTCTTTGTGATTTACTTTTCTTTCGATTCAGTCAGTCAGTCAATTTCCCTACTTCCCACTTCCTTTCTTCAACCACCACAACAACAACATGAACAATTGCTGCATTTTACCTACGCCTAATCCCAAAGCTGTACGATTTTACACTTGTTTGTGCCGCAATCAACTCTTAAGTAGCGTGTAAATAGTAGCCTAAAGACAAATGTCCCATAAACTGAAAACGCAAGACACAAAACGAGAATATAAAACACTGAAAAATTAAATTTAATTAGTTTATTTAATAAATTAATTGTAATGTAGTACATTTTTCTAATTATATATAAAAAAAAAATGAATAAGTGAAACAAGAACAGATTCAACTTTTGTTCACAACAACGGGGGAAAATCATGACGATATCGATGATATTCACATACGTGGCGTTTACTTGAGATTCGTTAGATTACATTTGAAAACAACCAAACCCACGTAATTTCAAAACACATTTCTAAATATTTGGATTTTCTTGAATGTTTTTATTGAAGAAAAATAATTGTTACAATTAAAGATTCCTGATTAGAGTTTTCTGTCATTGAACATTGATTCTAATGAACAGAATGTTAACAAACTTTTGTATATAGATAGGATGCTTACATACAAATATAGTTAAGCCATAACCACATAATGAAGTTATCTACAATCTTTAGAGTTTAGGGTGTCAACAGCACATAAACCAATGTAGTAAGCATAACAGCCAGCGTTAGAAAGAAGTAAAACTTGAGATGATATTTCTGATCCAAGGTCCTTAACATTATACAAAATTGTTCCTTGGGTGAGTCCGTATTTGCGTTCGCTATAGTCTGACGTTTCTGTGGTCTGGCCAGCGGTGATGAACGTTTTCCAGCATTCAGTTGACGAGAGAAAGTGCTCAAATAGGGAGACTCGACGGTGCTTCCATAAGATCGCTGTTGTTGCTGCATATCAGCCTCTGGCTCACTGTCCGTATCCAACTCCATAGGCTCAGCAGTAGTTGTGCGTTGATCGTAGAACTCGTTCAGCTGTGGGTACAAAGTATTCACCTTATACGTGGGTTGTATAAGGCGTCCTCTTGTAAATCCACTGCCTCCAATGGTCTGACGCTGTCGAATTGATGCAGAAGATGCACCTCCAGTATTGAATGGTGCTGCGGATCCATTGTATGTGCTGCGCTGTGCAGTGGGCTGCTCATTGTAGTCGGGAGTATCTTCCAAATAGCTGGTCGAGTTCAACAGGGATTGAGTCAGCTGCTGACGAGGTAAGCCCGAGCTATAAGTGCGCTCAACATGCGGCGCATAGGAGGGCAGCGCGTGTGTAGCAGGCGCAACATGTGGACGCTGGTATGTATGGCTTTGTGGTTGCTCATCTTCTTCTTCTTGATAGTGTGGCTGATTCACCTCACGCGTATACGACGTAGTCAACACTCCAGATTTGGTCAACGAGACAGAGCGACGCTGACGATCGTTTTCATTTGAATATTTGTAGCTTGGTGATTTGTTCATGTAAAAGTCATCATCCTCGGACTGTGATCCGACATCAGAGACTGTTGTTGTTGTTTGCATCGAACGCACCGATGAGTTCTCCAACGGATAGTAATTTCCATGCGCTGCAGTAGCAGCGATAGTGCGGCGAGTATTGTGGCTGTTGTTGTTGTTATTACGGCTTGGACTTTTACCTGCCACACGATTATTGTTCTCAGTTGTCGGTATCACCTTACTGCTGTGAATCGTTTCACGTCTAGGCGTCTTCTTTGTCGCTGTCGCTGCTGATGCAGCAGTTTTGTTGCTTTATTCAAAGGAACTCCTAAAATGGAGGCGCGCAGACGACGCACAATTACTTTGCGGCTTGAGTCCGTGACCGGTATATTGGGCAGCCCGTGTTGCAAGCATTTTGCGTGCAGCTCCTTGTTTGAGATCGTATCAAGATAGGATAAGTCCGACATTCTTTCAGACGCTTGTGAAATTCGTGTTTTTGTAAACAAAAATAGCGATGTCGTCACTGTTTTTTTTTTGAATGCTAATGTGACTGACCTTCAATTTCGATCTGAATTAATTGTTAGCTATTCGGTGTGAACGGCACTTATTTAATGAACATAAATCAGAAATCTCTTTACTTTTTATAATTAATTTTCAACGTACATTCAACAAAAGAAACATCAAAACAAACGACTTGCTGACTCGCTGACGCGAAAATAAAGTGCGACCAAAAACCAAAGTAGCGTTGTTGATATAATATTGATATCGATAGATATTCTTATCGATGATATATTTTTAAGTTATATTTCGTGAGACGATAATATTAATATCGATATAATTGTGCACTATTATCGTGCGCTAATTTCCACCGCTCTTTTTTTAGCTTTTGCCGGCATTTTTATTCTTCACGAAACCTAGAGGCAAAAATTTATTCGGACATAGCAAACTAGAAACTAGATGTATGATATACCAATGTATATTTTGCAATAAAATAGTAGGCATTAGGGGTGGAGAAACAGCTGATTTAAGCTCGCGCCCAGATAATCGATATTTTTTTGTCAAACATATCAGGACTAATTACATATTTTTCATATCGAAATATTTACGATATTGATATTTTTAAAAATATCATCGACTAGAGTTGTTTCGAAATCGATAGCCCTATTGAAATTTATTGCATCGATAGCTTTGCAACAACGCTCATCTCTGGTTACTAGTTTGCCTATCGGCCAAAAAATACACAACAAAACAATTGCAGCGGTAATTGTGCTTTTCCATTATAAATAGAGTGCCGCAAACATGTCGCTAACAATGCGGATATTCACAGCATCGCGCAATGGTTAGTAACTAACTAGCTAAGCTTACAATTAGTGAAATTAAGCAATATTTATTGTAAATTGCATTGAATGTAAGGTTATGTAAGCTTATGTCATAGTACAACAAATCCGCAATGAACAAATCAATAATAAATCAAAGACAATTTGTTTTTTACACAGGTCAGCGTATGTTTAGCACTTGCGGCGCCCGCATGTTGGCTGCCCAGAGGGCCGAGCCGAAAGACATTGTGGAAGTGCCCAAGGGATACGTCTATGTCAACAACAAGGAGCTGAGCATGGAAATGCAGGATATCACAGATCGTGCTGCAACCACAATGTTCTTTGGCGAGCTCTTCCGCGGCTTTGCCGTTACCCTGGCGCACATCTTCAAGGAGCCGGCAACCATCAACTACCCGTTCGAGAAGGGGCCGCTCAGTCCCCGTTTCCGTGGTGAGCACGCCTTGCGTCGCTATCCAAGTGGTGAAGAGCGTTGCATTGCCTGCAAGCTGTGCGAGGCCATTTGTCCCGCCCAGGCAATCACCATTGAGGCTGAGGAACGTGCCGATGGCAGCCGGCGTACAACACGCTACGATATTGACATGACCAAGTGCATCTATTGTGGATTCTGTCAGGTAAATAATAATCATATTGTTTTGATATTTGTAATATTGTTCATGTGATTTTTGATATATTAATAGGAGGCTTGCCCCGTCGATGCGATTGTTGAAGGACCCAACTTTGAATTCTCGACAGAGACGCACGAGGAATTGCTCTACAACAAGGAGAAACTGTTGTGCAATGGCGATAAATGGGAATCGGAGATTGCTTCCAATCTGCAAGCCGATCATCTGTATCGTTAATATAAATAGAATATTTGTTTAGATTGATTACCCTAATAAATAATGTCGTTGCCTGGATTGCGTTAATGTTATAACGTGAACACACACACATTTACGTGGTTATTGTATTTCAAATAGAAAACATCGACATACTTAAATAATACATTTCGATAATTGGAATAATGCACATGTAAATTCCACTGATAAATCATTTTATTGACCTGGTCCGGCCAGGCTCTTCTCCATGAACTTCTTCTTGGCGAAGCAAGTCCACCATTTGTTTGGCTTGCCATCCTCTGTGCTGAATACTTTCTCCACGACACGATTGCCGGTCTCGTGACGCAGCTGCAACAGATATTGGCGCATGAGGTCGGAATCCTGGGCAGATTGTGGCTTGGCGTAGACGGCGTTCAATGGAAAACCTGCATCACCGGGTATATCAAACTTGGAAATGGCCAGGCTGTACATCTCCTGCTGGCCCCTGCGACTTGCTGGTGCAGCGTGTCAGTCGCTTTAGGCATTCGGTGATGTAGAGCGTGATATAGATGAGCACACGGTCCACTTCACTCTGCAATGTGTGAGACATTAATAATAAGCCTCTTTTGAGTATCTCATCTGCCGCTTACCTTCACTTCATAGGTGCGAAAGAAAACGTTCGCTTTGAAGAAGTAAAGTGACTCATCGATGATGTCGCTCTCCACATTGGCACTTGGAGCTGGTCCTCGCACCTGCGTACGCAGTGGCAAAATGGCCATGTTACCAACTTGTTGGCGAAAGTCCTTGATTTGTGAGTGGTATGCCTGAGAACATGTAAACAATGGATAAGGATTTAACAAGTGCAGTGCGTGAGGTCTGCATTTCAATTAAGACCAAGCCCATTGAAATGTAACGCATTTAAACAGTTTATTGACACTAGAAATGCTACGCACTACTCACCGGCATTTTGAAACTTTAGTTGCTAACAATTAACTGCAGTTATTTATGTTTTTAACAAACTCTTTGACTCAACGCCCACTATAAATAATCAGTATTACCATTAGTGTTGCCAATTTAGCTATTTTACCTCTAGATCTAGCGGGCTGCAACTGGCAAATGCGGCATAAATTGTCGAATAGCGGCTTCAATACTCGAACGTGCACTTTATTAAGTGGTCAAATTTAAAGGATACCACAAGCTTTTGGGAAGAAGAGTCCAACTATGTGGATGCATCAGAGGTGGAAAGAGTCTTTAGTCAAATGAACAATGTCAAAACTAAAATTCGAAATAAAATGGACGTTCAAAAATTAAACTAAATTTTGCACATGAGGTATTTTATCTGTTCAACTCATATTATATAATGTTGATAACATTTAATTTCAGCTTGAGAAGTTTTCAAAAATACTGGATTATATCAATAAAAATATCTTTTCACTACTCTAGCATATATTTTAGCTACCAACAAGAAAGGCTTGTTTAGCTTTTTTATGACCCGAAGAGTTGGCAACACTGATTACCATATGCATTTAAAGCATGGTATCCAGTTGTTGAAAATTCAGTTTGAAAGGTGTCAACTCCACATAAAAAAAAGGGTTGCAAACTGGCTCGAAATTATTTTGTAAAGCCTAGTACCGACGTCAGAAAAAAGGCCTAGCGTAAGGTCAAACTCCATATAAAAAAAACGCTGGCGTAAGGTGAATAAGAAGAAGACGACATTTATCTCCGCTTGTCGGTCCGCACGTCAACTAAACTGAAACTAAAAACGGAGTTGCCAGATAAGGAACGGGCGTTATCCAGCACTGTTTGCATTTAGCTGTCAAGCCCAGCGAAACATCGATTTGTTTAGAGTTTCGGTATCTATCTATCTCACTCTCTCACAATAAGTCAAAAGAAATGGCGGTGAAATTAACAAAAAACAGCAGATTGGATCTTTTCGAGACAGCAGACAAAATTCTGCTGATTAATGAGGTGGAAAAGAGGCCAATATTTGTATTTTTTCATTAATATGGAGGGAGGACCCACGTAAAAAGTTCAAAAGCGATAGGTGCACCAAATACCCGCTGTGCTTGCGCCGATCGCATATTTCTTCTCTTTTAATATTAATATACATTTTTCATTGAGTATTCTCTCCTCTTTTTTGCAAATCAGTTCTGCATGCTCATATTTAAAATATACCGCTGCTGACGCATAGAGCTGCCATTCCATTTTATGTTATTTTTTCGTGTTGCGTTGACAACACTGTCTTTACGCTCGTCGACAGCGAAATATTTAGCATTTTCCGCCGCTAAAAATTTATCTCACGTCGGTACTAGGCTTAAGGCTATTTCTAAACCCTTGTACCCAGTACCTAAATTTGGGCAGCTCAGAAAATTTTTGGGTGTTTTACAACACTCTTTAATGACAGCTGGCAGCTTTTTTTTTAGACCTTTCAAAACATCGATTCGTTCAGTGTTTCGACTAGTCGAAATCATTATGAGCAGCAATGGCGACCAACAAGCAACAAAATAAGAGCCAAATTGAAATCTTGGAACACAAAGAGCTAATTAGAATTATTGAAGAGGAGTAACAGAGCCAATATTGTGGGATTTGACCGAAAAAAAAAACATTTTGATGGGATTTTTGTAATTAATAATTGTTAATTTAATAATTAGGGTATTAGTCGCTGCTACTTCTCTTACCCTGTCCATTTTGTCCATTTTCTCTTTAGTTTTGTGCTCAATGTTATTTATTTGTTTGTTCAAAGCTGACGAACAGTGTGACCACAGCAGCATAAGACCAACAATCTCTCAATTTTTTAGTGATTTTTGGTATTATGCTGTCACACTGAATTCTGTAAGGTCCGACATCAAAACATCAAACGTTTTGAACACCCAAAATATTTTCAACAACTGGATATTATGCTTTAAGCCTAGTACCGACGTCAGAAAAAAGGCCTAGCGTAAGGTCAAACTCCATATAAAAAAAACGATGGCGTAAGGTGAATAAGAAGAAGACGACATTTATCTCCGCTTGTCGGTCCGCACGTCAACTAAACTGAAACTAAAAACGGAGTTGCCAGATAAGGAACGGGCGTTATCCAGCACTGTTTGAAACAGCTGTCAAGCCCAGCGAAACATCGATTTGTTTAGAGTTTCGGTATCTATCTATCTCACTCTCTCACAATAAGTCAAAAGAAATGGCGGTGAAATTAACAAAAAACAGCAGATTGGATCTTTTTGAAACAGCAGACAAAATTCTGCTGATTAACGAGATGGAAAAGAGGCCAATATTTGTATTTTTTCATTAATTTAGAGGGAGAATCCACGTAAAAAGTTCTAAGGCGATGGGTGCACCCAAAACCCGCTGTGCTTGCGTGCCATCGCATATTTCTCCTCTATTATCATTAATATACAGTTTTCATTGCCTATTCTCTCCTCTTTTTTGCAAATCAGCTCTGCATGTTCATATTTAAAATAAACCGCTGCTGACGCATAGAGTTACCATTCCATTTTATGTTATTTTTCCGTGCTGCATTGGCAACTCTGGCTTTACGCTCGTCGACAGCTAAATATTGTGCATTTTCCGCCGCTAAAAATTTATCTCACGTCGGTACTAGGCTTTATCCAAAAATGCCGCAGCAATAAAGAAACACCAAACGATAGTTGATATCTTGAATCGATAGTATTTTAATTAGTATTTTTGTTATCGATTACCCCATCTCTTTATAAATCGAAAGTGAAGAAGAAGCATAGCGCGAAACAATCAAACCAAAGTTAGAATTTTGAAATACGATTTGCATTGCTAGAAAAATGAATCCACCGCGAGGTGGTCGTGCACCATCTCGCTTCGTGCGCGGCAGAGCCCGTGGCGGCGGTGCCTATCGCCCGTACTTCTACTTCCGTCGCAACGGCCGTGTTATTCCTGCGGGCGGCAACAGGCAGCCGACATCAGGACAGGATCCCGGTGCAGAGCCTGCAACCCCGCGACCTAGAGGCTGGAATAACCCTCGCTCCGATGGCGATGCACGACGAAAGCGTGGTTCAAAGTCTGCCATTGACTGCAGCTTTTTGCGTCCAGAATACTATGTAGCCCCAGAGGATGCGCTGCAGGTGCGCAGTCTGCTCGTGAACAATCCCCGGGCTTATCCGGGCTGGCGCTTGTACTTTCTGCGCGAAGAGTACGTGGCGGACAATGAGCTCGCCAAACGCGTTATTGCCGTTGAGGCGCACTTCCAACGCAATCCCGACGACTATTCCGTTGCAGAGATACGTGAATGTGGCTTCTTTAAATTCTCAGCCAGCTGCGCAAAGAGCGACGAGCAACTGCAAGTGGTGTGGCCAACGCTGACAGAGGATATGCGCAGCAAGCCACTGCGCACACTGTCCATCATCGGGCTGGCCATGCACACGGTCGTCGTCAACGACAGTCTCGATGCGGCTGACGAGGCGGCGACCAGCGTGCTGTGTCCCAATGTGTCCACAGTGGACAAATTTGTGCCCCTCAATGAGGCCACGCCAAAGATATACGTGCGTCCCGAGGGCTTTGTGGCCGTGGAGCTGGTGACCAGCATTACCCATGTCCGCGTGGACAGTCTCTACGCGGTGCGCGGCATTGTGAGCAGCGTGGGTGAACCGACATACAACCTGGCCTGGCAGGCCTTTCGCTGCACACGCTGCCAAACGGAGCAGGCGTTGCGACAGCGCGGCAACTTTGCGCCGCGTCCTTATCACTGCCTCAAGCCAAGATGCGGAGCCAAGGATGATTTCCTAGCGTTGCGCAGTTCGCCATATACTCGACTCCTAGTGCGCCAGATCATACGCTTGGAGGAGTCGAGTCTGTCGCTGCTGACCGACTACGACAACACCCTGCCGGGTGAACTGGATATTGAGCTGCGACATGATCTGATCGATGCTGTGCACGTGGGACAAGAAATCGCAGTTACGGGCGTCTTGAAGCTTCGTGAACTCTGTAATAACAGCGATCTGCCAACGACTTCCTCGGCAGCAGCTGGTGGAGACTTGCAGGCTTATTTGCGTGCTTGCAGCGTGCAGGACGCGCGTCACGTGAACCGCGAGTTCAGCAAATTCGACTTGGAGGCCATTTCGATGATCAATTCGGAGCCAAATAGCTTCAAGCTACTGGTGCAATCACTGGCACCGGAAGTCCATGGCCATGAGCTGCCCAAGGCTGCCTGCCTGCTGTCGCTGCTGGGCGGCACCAGTGAAGAAGGCAGCATCAATGTGCTGCTCGTCGGCGATCCTGGCATTGGCAAGTCCACCATGCTGCAGAACTGCGCCCAGACAACGGAACGGGGCGCCTACATCAACGGCAAGCGAGGCGTGCAGGCGACCAATCAATTGGGCATCACGTTCAGTGGCCGCAACAAGCGTGTCATGGATGCAGGTGCTCTGCTTATGGCCAACAACAGGGGCCATTGCCTAGTGGATGGTGTGGACAAGTTGGCCTCGAAGCAGACCCTCCTGCTGCAGTGCATGCAGGGCGGGCAACTCAACCTGCCACTGCCGGGCGCCTTTGCCTCCTTCGACACTCAACCCTCGATCATTGCGTGCGCCAATCCGCAGCGTGGCCAATACGATCAGGCGCGTTACTTGTTGCAGAACATACGCATCACACCGGCATTGCTCAAGGAATTCCACTTGGTCTATGTGCTGCTGGACAAGCCCTCGACCACTCGGGATGTCTCCCTGACGGAGCATGTGCGTGCCCTCCACGCTGGCTCCAAGAAACGGGCCAAGATTGCAGCTCGCTTTGCGCTGAAGGCCAAGAAAAATGACTCCATCTGCGATGAGACAGCCAATGAGTCCGTCCCACCACTGGATGAAAAGGATAGCATTATGGAGCAGGATTATGACTTGGATAAACGCCTGGAACACAATCCCTTAAAGGCCGACGACGAGTTGGATCTGCTGCCTCCCATATTAATGAAGAAATTCATTGCCTATGCGCGTCAGAATGTGAAACCAGAACTCAACGACGAGGCCGCCAGGGAGATCAAGTGGCACTTCCTGGAGCTCTGTCGTCGCAGCGAGGCGGAGCACGAGCAGAGCCAGATCGGCTTGGGGTGAGTAGAAATTATAGATTGCATTTCATAGTTACTGATATTCGTTGTCCTTTATTTAAGTTAAGTTACTTAAGCATATTAATTAACTATAAGAAATCTTTAGCATAAGTTAAAAGTTTAGCATTTACACTGATGACACTAGCTTAATTGGACATAAACATACTTGATTAATCACAGCAAATATCTGAATTTTAAAACACTTTTAGATGCTAAAAAGCGCTTTAAAATCTTATTTAATTGAAATTCTTTTAATAGTTGTAAGTTGTTCCTGTAAACTGATTTTCATTCGCTCTGTGTGCTCCTATGGCCTATGGAATAAGTTCCCGACGTTAGCAAAAATCATTCGCTCTTTTAAGTTGCATTTCTCTGGCCAGATTAATCAAACGTTTAAGTTGCTTAAATAAGCACATGTCATCATTCTTAATATATATTTGTCCGTAAACTAACGCATCAACTTCAGAAGCGAAGATACCGGCAACTCTATAAATATGGCCAGCAGCAGGGAAACCAAATAGGAGGCACACAACACGTAGAAGATGTAGGCAAACTGCAAAAGAACATGAACAGATTATTAATAATTCAAATAAAAACCATAAAGACTAGCAGACTGTGGCTGAGTCATAAGATATACATAAAATAAAAACAAATATGCATAAAGATACTATTGAAGAGTTGAAGATGTTGAAGATATCTCAACTAATCTCGTAGTTTAGGAAATTTATTTATCCTTTACATTTTGAACAAATTTTTGGTTCAAATCAGTTCACTATATCATACAACTGCCATAGGTTTTATTACTTGGCCTAAAAATGATATGCTAAGAGTTAAATTACATTTCTATATAATAACCATTCGGAAAGTATGAATTGAAGAAGAGTTCATTTCCTTAAAAGGGTATGGCAATCCAAATTAAATTTAAAACTTTTTTTTCATAATCAATTAAGATTGGAATGATTTTTATATAAAAATTGTCAGCAATGCAGTTAAGACAACAACGTTATTCTCATACTAATTTATAGAATAATCCGCTAGGAAGAGACTGTGAAATTTGATGCGCAGTCGACTGAAATATTTTAATCTGTTTTCTGCGACACTTTTTGAATGCTGATCAGAAATAATTGGCGAATTCCCTGGGATATATATACTAAGTTTATTATAATTGCATAAACAAGTACATTACACTGGCTATAAATCACAATAATAAACATAAAGGGGACAATTAATAGTCATATAATATTCACATTAGTCATTAAGTTCGTCAACCTAAGCTATAGGAACGATTGGTCGATAATAAAGGTTTCTGGAGCTATCTATTATATAATCTGGTATTTTCTTTGTTAATTACAATCACAGATATCGGAACCGAAAGGACAATACAGAAATAGTTAGAAGCTTTTATCGAAATACCTGTTACCTACTTTTTTCAAGTCCACTTTAAATTTAAGAACTTACCATTGTGCCTGTGCCAAAATAGACGGGATCCCGCACCGTTGAGAGCACGACGCGTGCCACCAGCAGATGGACTATGAAGGCGCCGTAGGTGAGGCGACCCAGGATACGAAAGATGGGCAGACAGGCGAATTTGCGTATAACCCCTAGAAATGAAAATGGAAATGATTGAACATAGCTCATTTAACCCAATTATATTATACTTACATCCCACTTTGGCGGCCAAGCCAAGGACAAATATGCCCAGACCAAATGCCCAAAGATTGCGCTGAAGTCCCGCATAGATGGCACCCCAAATTCGTGGCGTTTCGGCGTAATAATGCTGGTATATCGGATGAGCCGAGAAGAGCCAAAGGACGCCAGTGGGAATCAAGGTGAACCAAAGAATTTGAAAGCCAATCCGTTCGCGCAGCTTGTACTGCTTCAGGGACACCTGGTCATAGGCCAAGGCAGCGAGGACGCCGCAGAAATATGAGCCAAAGTTCATGTAGAAAGATGAATAGAACTCGGTAAACTGGCGATCTCCTATAAACGAATCCTTCTGGGTTCTGTGAATGAATAAACAATGTAATCAGAGTTAACTGGGGTAGAATTTTAGTTACTTACTGCGGCGTGGGCAACAAGATGGATAGTAAGCCATAATGTAGGTCAGCACCATGGGCAAAACCACAAAGATGCCCAGCACCAAGCCATAGAGCTGCTTGCTCCACTTTCCAAAGCGATGGCCAAGGATGAGGACTAATAAGCTTAAGACAAATGATTGCGTATCCGCTGCCAGATACCAACCCTGGAGCAGGCACTGTAAATGCAATAGATTGATTATCTGGAATCACTTTTAATAAATTTTTACTTACACGCTCATCAGTGCGCACAAAATTGTTGATAAAGAGCAGATTAGTCCACCAGTTCTTGCGGCAGGCGAGCTGTTCCCGCTCATAGATGTGCCGCCAGAGCGGACCAGCGGCATTCCCAAAATAGACGCCAGTGAGCAGCACCACAAAGGCGTAGGGCACCGTCAGTCGAATATATCGAAACACGTTGAACTTGACAAAGAGACCGGCGTATTTCACTACGCTGAGCGTGTCCTTCTTTTGACCCTGATCCATGATTGCACGGATCACGGCCAGCCAGTTGATGGTGAGCAACAATCCGCTGATGACAAAGAACGTGACGGTTATCAGGGATCCAGAGATGAGCAGAGTGCCAGCTGGTGTGTGCAGCAATCTCTCTGGGTCTTGTGGATTACTGATGGCACCCTCGTAGATCACCCAATTGGTATGCGCAAAGATGACCAGAAACATGGAAAAGAACTTGAAGCAATCGAGAAAACGCAACTCGCGTCCGATCTTGCCATTCGGCTCCTGATTCAATCGATACCAATTCCGGGCTATTGACCACGTCAGCAGGATGCGTGTGGCCAGACTTTGTGGAGGAGTCTTGTAATGATCGCGCTCCTTGAGCATTTTGTCGTGCCGGTGACGCTTCAAGTGCAAGTCGATAAGGCTGCTCCCACAGACCAGGGAAACGAGTGCGCACAGCACCACATAAAAGGTCATATTCCAGGCATCATCTATGGAAAATATTACATTTATAATAAGTATTTAACAGACAAGGCGTATTATAGCAGTAACAACTTGGAATTACACTTTTTTGCTTAATAAGCGAAACTAGTAATTTGTTTGTGAATTGAATATAATTATTTAAAGTATCTGCTAAATCTACAGATAATTTTAACTGTACAGAATAAGTTAAATAGTTAAATAGTAGTTATTTATAAAAATGTGTTTGTCATACCCGTTACTTAAAAAATAAGAAAAAGGTTATATTGTATTCGTTGAAATGTGTGTAACAGGGAGAAGGAAGCATCTCCGGCCTTATAAAGTTATATATGCTGGATCAGCATCAAAAGCCTAGTCTATATAGCCATGTTCGTCCTTCCGTCCGTCTATATGAGATCCTAGATCTCAGGAATTTAAAGAGCTAGACCTACCAAAGTTAGCACACAGACTTCAATAAATACACGCTCAGCTTTTAGAATATGACGTTTTTTTTGGTAATTAACATTGTCTATTATTATAAACTATTATTCTGCAATAAGGTCCGCAATAAGGTCGGCCAAGCAGAACGATAGTAATGACTGATTTAAGATCTAACCAATATAAGTGCCTAAAAGTATGCAATAAAAATTATTTTATGCACATTTAAGTAAGTAACGAGTATCCTATAGTCGAGAGCTCGGCTAAAGCCTTTCCCGCTTGTTTTTTTTTATCAAGAGATAATAGATGATAGCAGAAAATAGAAATCAGATTTGAAATTGACATTTCGTTTTGCTTATTCTACATGACAAACACTGATTGTTAATTGATAGACAACCTTTAAAATGTTTAGCTACCATGGCGACTTGTCTTACCTTCTTCGATGACCTTGCCGGCCGTGTCAGATGTATCGCAATACTCCACGACGCTTTTGGCACGGACTCCATGACCTCGACGCTGCAGGCGCCAGTTGATGCACTCGTTACTCGGGCCATTGTAACGCGCCCGATTGCCGGCCTCCATGGCGAACAATTCCAGATAGACGTTCACCTGTGGAGGAAAATTCAAATGCATAATGAAATTGCTATCGAATTGGCCATTAAATGTCACAGCCTTGGCCTTCAACAAAAAAAAAAAATGCATCTTGAATGCTCCAATTTGAATATTTGCATCTGTTTATTTTATTTGTGTTGCCTTTGTTTTGGCCACAATTAAAATCGACACTGTTTGGCTTTTTTGTGTAAATCAGAAAATGTTCAAACGCATTTCGTTGACTACCGGCATCACCAGCTCCCACCTAGTGACATCAGTCAAGTCAATCAGTGGGTTTTCCTCGCTCGCATAATTTATGCATGCTCTAGAGACGCACCCAAAAGAAGCGACAGTCACATTTGGGATTGGATTAGCTTGGGAAACTACTCTCAAGTAGGCGGCGATGGCGAAACGAAGGAAATGGTATTTAAGAAATAAACAACTTCGTATTATTATTGGTGAATTACCGGACAAAACTATACACATCTCTCTGCAGTTAACACTCCCCTATATGGGAGCTGAGAGCCAAGTTTAAATCGAGTTGAATAAACTGTAAACCATTCAATAATCTTCCCATTATTATTTGTTCATGGGATACATCAACTTTGCTATGCAGTTTGCAAAGTCTTCGTGTATACAATTGCTCATATCAATGTAAGAAAAGTTTATGTTTGTATAATAATCAAATAGAAAAACTTTGAAAGTTTTTAATTTAATAACAACAACACACAAAGAGCCAGATCAGCTTTACAGGTATTTTGTCATTTTTGCGACTTAGAATTCTCAACTGGTTCCAGCGCCTCAATGGTGACATTAGGCTTGGATAGCTGATCAAGTCATCTCTTGAATATCGACATGTTATATCTACATTATTAGACCTTTAGTCAGCTAAAACTCATCTATAGTTTTTCATTTATTTTTTCATGTATTTTTCATTTAAATCAATTTACTTTAGCTTACTTTAAAATCAATTTTAACAATGCGCAAGAGTATAAACAATTCAGTGCGCCTAAATAAAATTTGTTAGTTTTCTGTTTGTTTTCATTTCTTGTTCGCATTTGTTTTGGCTTTTATTGCTCTTAGCTAAAACATTTATATTTTTCATTCAACACTTTTTTTCGTTCGTTTCGTTTTGGTTTGTTTTTGTTTTATTTTGTTTTTTTGTATTAGAGATTTTGTAATCATTGTTTTTCTTTGAAGTGCAAGTTTTGTGTTGAGCAAAGGCGTTAAATTGAATTAAATTGTGTGCTATCTGCGATTGGTTTGAAAAGCTAGTTTGGAATTGATTTTATGATTTTTGGTTTTTCTTATAGTTGTGTTAATTTAATCTAATCAAGAATACCATTGAGGCATCGATGCAAGGTGACGCACATAATTCGGATGTTGTTAATTTGGGATCGCAAATAAGAGCTATGTGTTTATAAAAATTATAACAAAATTAATTGATTTATATGAATTAGAAAAACTGAGAAAAAATAAAATAATAGTTAAAAAGGAAAAAAATACATTTATTATTTATATAAAAATCATTCAATTACTTTATTTTAGTTTTATTTTTATTTAATTTGAAAGTAATTAATATAATTATGATGATTACTAAAGTAAGAAAAATAGATAAATAAACTTTATATTCAATACTTTTAAAGAATTTAAGAATTCTGCAAGTTGAATATGTAGTATCAGTTGTTTGGTCATTTATCTGAATATTTTTACATTTTAATCTAGCTGATTTTGCTTATTTTAATAAAATTCTTTATTACGTTTATAAGTTTTCCTCCCACGCCTTTGGGCTTGTCCACAAAAAATACATACATAAATTTGATCGTGAGTTTAGTTCTTAGTCTAGATTTCCCATTAACTAATAAAGTTAAATTTGTGAAAATGAGAAAAACGGCCTGATTAACCGGCATGCATTTATACAAATAAGAATTATTGAATGATTCTTATATAAATATAGAAATTTTATTGTTATTTTATCGTTTTGTTTTTCTTACTTTGCATCGGTAATAAAACTTATTCCGTAATTAATTAGTAAAAATTGAAGAAAAATTTATTGTTAAAATTATAATTATCACTGTTTTTACGTGATTCATTCCAGACAGTAAAGATTTCAAGAACTTGTGTAGTTACCTTGGGATTATCCGTCAGGATACCAGTCTGTAGCTGCTGCCTGACTTCAGGGTCCAGTATCGCCAGCTCCGCCTCGCATTGGTTCATGCAGAGTCCGAAGTAGAGGTGACTGTGATTGAAGTGATGTCTATCAAACTTGGAGATCTCTTCGATGGCTCGCCAAGCAGGCGCTGTGCTGTCCGGCTGGACATCGGCGCGAACAAAGCAATAGGTGGCTGTGGTGCCTGGCAACTCCTGCAGGCAGCGATCGTAGTCATCAAAGTCGTAGAGCTGCGGCATCTCATAGTACTGCGTCACTGTTGTTTTTGTTGTAATGTTAAAAATGATACGAACATCATTAAGGAAGCCAACGGCATGATTCAGCGGCGATCGGGAGAAACCGCGAATAAAACAAGTTTCGAGGCAGTACAATCCTACTGATTAGCCAAGAATCTGCAACTTAAACTAGTCGTCGATGTCTGTCCAAGTGAAAGGAAACTCGTTCTCAGAATTAGTCTTAGGACACAAACATGAACTTGAACTTGAACTTGAACTGGCAGCTGAAGTCCTTGAACTCTCATGCCAAAGAAATGGATGTCATTTGCATTCGCCCAAGTGTTAAACGTTGTGTAAAAATTCCAGACAAATACAAAATCGCTTGTTATTTTTTGATTTGAAAGCTTCTAAATTAGTATGCAAATAGTGCAAAGTCACCTTGTTCCTGTCTCAAGTACTTGACTCAAGTTTTTCCTTTTTTTTCTCCCCTTTATTTGCACTTTTGCTGAATGTGAACAATATGTTATCGTTTTTGTGATTTGCGATGATGTTTATGTTCATTTAAGCATGTCAGTTGGAGCTTGTTGACCACTTTCAGAATATGTGATAATTGATTATAACTCAAAATCTATTACGTTCATTTCGGGCATTAAACCATAGAATGATGAAATCTTAAATGCAATTAAAATGCAAATTACTTTCATATACATTTTTCTTACAAATTTGTCAAATCATCAAATATATTAATACAAAAGTACAAGTATCTGCGTCAAATCTTTCATTGTCACTTCACATAAATAATGTTCAAAAATGAATAATCCCTAACAATTGCATTTTGAGTGTTTTCTCGTATCGTAAACATTTTAATTATTCTTTCTTTTCGACTTTTAAGACTAAAGTTTTTATGGAGAAAACTTTGGAGCTTAACGCAATAAAAATATTATTAAAAATTCTTTTTTTTCAGAAGCAGAAGCAAAAGCAACAGAAATTAAACTTTTTGCAGTTTTGAAACACTGATTTGTTGCCGTTATTTTGTGAAGCATGAAAATGCAAATAATATCAATCTAAGAGTATAATCAGAGTAGCTAAAGTTTAATAACTGGAAAAAAATTTAGCTAATCACCCTTGAAATTGATTTGCATTTCCTCATTTAAATCGATTATGAGAGTTATATAGTAGGTATAATTTCTGAATTATATACACAAAGCGTTCAAAATTTGGACTTATCTAAGTGTAATTAGAGTCAATTGATTGTTTTGCGCATCAAATGCATTTTTATTATTTACAATGAGAAAAGTTTAATAATCAAAATTGATTAACTTAATTTATTACTTACTGTTCATCTCAAAACTTTGAACGGCGGCCATGAGGAGCAGGCTCAAGGAAATGACAGCCTGTATCATCATCATGATTGTTTGCACTCTCTACTTAAATCTATTGCACTTTTCTTTGTTTTTATTTGAGAAACTCTTTGCACTTGCGCCACTAAATCTCGCCGCTGGGCAACGAAAAAAATTTCATCAACGAAACCTGAGCATTAAATTAAAAGCCGCTTCAATGCCACTGTTAGGAAGTTGCGCTTGCTTTCAATGCACTTTTCCAAAACTCGCTGGAAACGCGGATTGAACCAAAGCTAAAACAAATCGAACCGAACCGAACCGTACGCGCCAACGTGCGGGTTGAGAATGAAAATACAAATTGAAAATGGAAATGATGATGATGATGCGTGTGTGTGTTGAGCGTTGGGCTCGTCTCAGAGTTCAGGTTCGGGGCTGGGACAGTCAACCAGTCGGTTGTTTCAAAACTCTTCCGATGACATGCGTTGGAACATGTTCGATGATGCGCCCACATTTCGGTCTGATATATTGACCATTATTACTTATTGTTAAGTTGGACGTAACGAACGGCATGTTTTTAGGCCTATAGTATATGGTTAATTCATTATGCCAAATTGGGAGCTGGGCTGGAAGTATCATAAAACGTTCTGCAGCCAAATATGTGACTAAATCTAAATCAAGTTTTCAATTATTTGAAGACGCAGAAGTGCGTGGATTTCTTTCATCATTTATTTATAAAAAGATCACAAACATGTTGTTGTTATTAGTATAGAATTTTAGTTGTTTATAAGCCTGAGGCGCTAATAGAGCGGAAAATAACATAATTATGACTAATAATTCGTTGCGAAACAGAACAAAAGCAAACGAAAGTCTTAAGCAACGAACCCCTTACGCATATACAGGGTTGCCCATATTCGACGGACCCATCTGGCAACTCCATAACTTTTGACAGAGATGTCAGATCGCTTAATGACATACCGCGTTTGAAGCGTCAGTCCAAGCAGATTTTTACCATGGAACAATACACGCCACGCCACTCTGAAATAGTTGAAATTTACATTCAACAGAACAAGTCAATTGTAAAAACTCAACGTGCTTTTAAAATATTAAAAAATGTGAAAAGTGCGCCTTCTAAGAACACCATTAAGCGTTTATAGGAAAAATTTTCGACTGGTGAGGCTCTTTCTAATCCTCAGGAGATTGAAGAAGTGCCTCTTCATGACGAAAAAGTCACAGTTTGGTGCGGCATTAGTGCGAAAACGGTCATTGGGCCGTTTTTCTTCCAAAATGAAAATGGCCATGCTGTTACCGTCAACCAGGAGCGTTATCGCGACATGATGACCAATTTTGTGATGCCAATTATTCGTCGAAAGCGTATGGGGCAGTTCTGGTTTCAACAAGACGGATTTTCTGAAGAAATTGTTTCCGGGCCGTTTGATGTCGAAAAGTGGTGATTTGGACTGGCCACCGCGTTCGCCCGATTTGACGCCGCCTGACTTCTTCTTGTGGGGATATTTGAAGTCAAAGGTTTACGTTAACAAGCCAAGGACCGTAGAAGAGCTCAAGGACAACATTCGTGAAGAAATAGCCGCTACTCCGGCCGAAATGTTGGCGAAAACGATGGAAAATGCTGCAAAAAGGGCACAATACGCCATCAACGCCAGAGGCGGCCATTTGAGAGATATCATATTCAAATATTAATGTAAACAAATCTACTTGGAACAAATTAAATGATAAAGATTGCCAACCGCCAAATTTTTATTTTTTTCTTTGATTTTTTTAAAAAAAAAATGGGTCTGTCGAATATGGGCAACCCTGTATTTATAGTTTTATTTACTTTTACTAGTATTCCATTGACCATTTTGACCTTTTACCTTATTCTTCTTCCAGACAGTTGCTCGGCTTGATTAGCTTATCGGAGGCACGTGCCCGTCTGGATTTGTCCAGCGTTGTGACGCCGTTTCACGTGCGCGATGTGATCGCTGTGCTGACTGAGAGCATAGCTCAGACCCGGATTGGCACTGGCCATTCAGATGCTCCCAGCAGCTCCAGCAAGAGCTCGCAGCTGCAGAGTTTTGTTAAAATGATGCAGATGCGATCGGCTGCCTTGGGTCGTCGCATCTTTGAGTACGAGGAGCTCAAGGAAATAGGAACACGAGCGGGAATCATGACGGGCATCGCGAAGCTGGTCGAAATTGCCAACATGGGCGGCTATTTGCTCAAGAAGGGCGTAAACATGTACGAAGTTGTGCCCGACTGAGCAAATTGATTTGCAAATATTTGATCAAAGCTCGTTGTAAAGTGAATGCATTACTTTTGTTCAGTTATACAGTGCGCCTTCCGTTGCCATTATGTTAATATTTACAAAATAATCACTTTCATAACAATAAGGAGTAAACAATATGCTCTTTTTCACTGTCAAAAAAAAATATTTTAAATGATTATCTAAAAACTTTAGCACTTGATTTTCAACTATCAAATATTCATACTCGTGCGATCTTTAAAAAATTCCATATGCTAATATACAGACATAGGGGGGGGAAACCCGTTAAGGAGGCCGAAAGTCTCGTGTTTTTTTTTTTGTTTGTTTTTGAACTGAGAAATACTAATCAGAATTACGTTAGTGCTCATATCTTCGGAACTAATTGAAATGTCGTTTGAAAACTTAAGCTACATATTTTTGAATAGTTGTGCTATCAATTTATGGAATACAAAAATCGATATTTGTAGCCATCTTAACTGGTTTCCCCCCTTACATGACGACCAAGTTTATAACTAAAATATAAATCATAAATCAAATGATTTAATATGTATACCGCTATAAGCGCTATTAAAGCCACCTAACGACAGGTAGTATAACTAATCTGCGTTGTAGAATATAAAGCATATTTTGAGGCTATTGTTAATTAAGTTTTGAGACACTTTTTGTTCGGAGTGTAAATTAAACGCTCTGTGGTAAATACTGAAATGCCAAGACAAACCTAGCATACCTTTAGAAAATATATTGAATTATAAAACCATGTGTAACAGCAATTAAATTAAACTATAAAGTTGGTTTCAATTAATACTTTATTCATTTGTATTCATAAAATTACACAGAATGTATCATGCTAATTTTCCATATATCCGTATTATCAAATATAAATACATAGTTATTCTTAGTTTAAAATCAATTTCATTAAATGTCTTTCTTTCTTGCAAGGTTTTATGTATGCTATCATTTGTTTTTGTATTTGCTTGGTTTGAATGCGTCTCGTTTTCGGTACGTGTGAGGCTTTAGATTTCTTAATAGTAACTATGTATCTTGTATCTTTTGTATGTATGTGGTACAGCACTACTCTAGTCATGGCTTAGCCTATGTGGATTAGTTTAAATTGTTTTAGAGCTATCATATACCGTGCCATTAAGATCTATTTACAAAACGAGCAAACAAGCGCCTTAATTATTTATATTTATATATATTTATGTCTATTTGCAAGTATAAATTTATTTCAATATTTGGCTTTCCTTTTTGCTATCCATCGTCGGTTTAAAATCTTAAATTATGTCCGAGATTTATGTTTTCTACGATTTTCAATTGAGATACTATTGTTAATGATGATGATCGTGATGCCATCAAATTTGCTAAATAAGCTGCATTAATTTTGCAAATATTTTAAGCTAATCAGTCTAAATAAATTAAATAGAAGGCAACAAAAATAACATTTTTTGCTAAACACAAACAAAAAAATAAACTGTCTAATTCACTGGCTAAATATTTGTTGCTATATATATGTAAGCTATGTGCTTGTATATATCTAAAAATCAAGTCTAATTGCTATGATTTTCAAGCTCATACACATTGAGCCAAAGTCAAAGTCGAACAGGCAAAAAATTTTAGCTAAGATTACAATTAAATATTAAATTCGATTAATTTATATACTGCCTGCTCGGTTTTGGCTATACAAATTATATTCAAGTCAAGTTCGCAATTTAAATTAAATCAAGAGATTCACAAATTAAAGGATTTCATTATAATACATATTGCACTAAGTGTGGACCGTACAGAGACTCAAGAGGGACAGTTGGTAAACGGAATGCTAGTGGGCAGTGTCTAGAATCCTTTATATAATATGTATACGCTATGGGCTTTGTACTTCAAAATGTGAGCTAGAATGCGAGAGACACGGAGAGAGCTGTGTAAATAAAGCTAAATAATATGCACTAGTCCGTCCGTTTAAAACTAAACATTAGTCTAACTAAACATCAAATAAAGAAGATAAATATTCACTTAATCTTTAGATTCGATTGAGATGCAATGAGAGCATAAACGTAACGCTGTCTGTTTGATTTTACAGTTCACCGCGGAAAGTGAGATTATAGGTACGCAGCTCCATGGGTTCCAGCGTGATCTGGGCCAGGGAACGTAATCGATGCGTCTGTCTATGCTGTGACATGCCCGTCAGGCTTGTGGATTCGATGCTGTTTAGTCGCAGCTCGCCAAAACGCACAGCTCCGAGGCCGTTGCCCATCTGCGGACACACACTAGTCATGTCTACCTGCTGGGAGCTGACGCTGCAGTCGAAGCCCTGACGATGCAGCACCAACAGTGCCGAGGCGGACGGAAACATTTGGAGCTGCGGATCGGAGAGTGTGCGCAACGTGGTCAGATGCACATCGCAGGGCAGCGCTCCATGTGGCAGCAGACGGACGAGCGGGTGGAGTGACGGCTGCGGTTGCTCAAAGTTACTCAAAAAGTAGAGATTCGGCGGGTAGCGTAGTGCATTGGCCATCTGTTGGGCCTGCAAACTCAGCACTTTATAGCTGGGCGGCTTGTCGACGTGATGCCCGGACGGCATATCCTCCACGAGCAGCCAGAACTTGTGGCGTGTCAGGCGACTGTCCACCACGCCCTCGCCCATGCCGCGATAGTCATCGTAGAGTGTGCGACGATCCAGCATCACCTCCAGTTGCCCGGGCTCATAGCTGGCGGCTCCTTGGGCGTGTGTGGTGAGCAGCGTCAGTCGCTGACGCGAATCCTGCAGAAAAGCGCCCGAGGTGATGGGAAAATAGTTACCCTCAATTCCAATAGCTGGCACCTTGATGCGTCTGTTTAGAGATAATCTTTTGTTAACAACTGTTCATTAAACTTAACTCAAACACGTTTATAACTTACTCATGATACTGAAAACCATTCTGATCGCTATAGAATACGGGCAACTCCGGCATACTGCTCGGCTCCGCTGGCTCCTTGAGGAGATCACGTTGCACTGGCGCCGGCACAATGTTGTCTATGTTCGTCACGAGTCGCATGAAGAGCTCCGTCTCTCGATTCTTAGGCGGTGGCTCAAAGTCAATGTCATTCTCAATGTAAATCGCTGCATCCAGATGGGTGCGGGTATTGAAAATGCGAACAGTGTGTGCCATGAAGGGGCCATAGATAACCGTCACATCGCTGGCAATGGGCCCTGAGGTGATAATGATGCGCACATCCTCATACTGCTCCAGCACATCCTTCTCGGCCTCGCTCTGCTCGGGATCTGTTTTGAACAGATAGGCGCCCGAATGGAACTGTGCACTCCGATACGCGGCAAACTTGATGGCGCACTGCATCGGCTGCAGCAGCTGCTGCTGCTTGTTCTTCCTGGTGATGGTCTTGAGGAAGCCGCTCTTCTCATCGAACAGCAATCGCATGCTAGGATTTTCCAATTGAATATCACCTGCAAAGTGAAATAAGAATGTGTTTAATGAAATAAATTAAACAAGCCGAGTATACGTTGAAGACATAAAGATATTGATTGAATTCGTGCGCATTTGAATAAAAAAACAGGCAAAGAATACATTCTTTTTTATTACACCGAAACCCCTAAAAACAAAATTATTCCCACCGAAAAAAACTTTTTAAAAACCTTTGTTCAGGTTTAATCATCGTTTTTTAAAACTAAATTTAATTTCTAATTCTGTCCTAATTTAATTTAAGCATTGATCTCCATAAAAAGATCTTAATTTTTGAATATTTGTTGAAAGTAACACATCTTTCAGATTTTGTAAGTTTGTTCTGACCGAAATCATACCGGTATTTCAAAACCGAAACATGCAAGAAACCGGAACCGTTACGTAACCGATATATAAAATTTTTCTTAACCGATAACCGAAAACCTAAACGCGAGCATTACCGAAACCGTAACTGAAACCGATATTCCTTTCGGTTTGATATCAAAAATCAATCCTTATAATATTTTTCATGAAAATGTGAAATTTGCAGCTTTATAGCTCTTAATTTTTGGGCTGTAAGCTAATTGTCGTTGCTTACCGACTTACAGGTCGACTTTAACTAAAAACCCGACTTAGCAGTTGCCTACTTTAAATGCAACTACTGTGAAAACTTCAGCTGCCCAGCTCTTACCGTTTGGGCTTCCTGCTCATTGCAAGACAATCCTCCATTCAGTTGTGCTTACCTGCTGGCTTGGCGCGTGCTTCAAAGACACCAACGTTGGGCAATCCCGGCGTGGCCGTGGCTGAGCCCGTCTCAGCAGCAGCATTGGCTTTGTCCGTACAGTCGTCGCAGTAAACGGTGGCAATATTCCGCTTGTAGTTGAACTCATCCACCTGAACGCGATACGTGGTCAACGACAGCGGCTCCAACTCGGCCACGAACAGGACTTCGAATTGGCGCCTGGAGGTGCGAATGCGACCGGCGGTGGCGGTGCCAGCGGTTAACATCTCATTGTATGCCTGCTCATAGACATCGGTGATGTTCCAGACGGGATTGATTTGTATGTGCTTCAGTTCCACGCCCTGATCGTTGAAGATTCGCACATTTGGATGCTGAACACGTAACGTAACGATTTCAATGCGCTTCTGGGCAAGGGAATTGTACAGTACAAAGCTCGCCTCGGCATTTTTGACCGGTGATGCATCGGCTGCACCAGCAGCAGCTCCAGTGCCAGTGCCAGTTGTCGTGGTGGTGGCTTCATCGCTGCCCATGGAGCCCGGACTGACCAGCTGAATGGGCATTTTACGTGGCAGCTTGCTAAAATTGTCCCGTTCGTATTCATTGAGCAGGAATCCATGATTGTGGGAGCTGCCATTCTGGAGCAGCAGCTCAATGCACGCCTCCTGCATGCGGATCATGTTCTGGGTGCTCTCGAACAAGCGCATTGCATAGTCCCGCATCACAGCCGCCTTGGAGGTGCCCGTGATGGCATCGTGGTGCTGGAACAAGCCCAGATTGCGTCTGGCGTGTATGATCTGCTCATAGTTCTTCTCATAGATCTTAATCGAATCCTCGTGCCTCGCCTGACGCGCCGTATTGTAGGCAATGGTGAACAGAATCTCAGCGGCACGCAAATTGTGCTCCAAATCGGAGCTAAGCAGCTTGTAAAAGGGGCGTGTGGTGAAATAGCCGGACCAGTAGGCGGGCCTGCCCTCCGAGAAGATGTCCGAGTAGACAAAGAAGTCACCCTTGAAGCTGGGGAACGCCTTGGCGCCTTGGCCCATCCGCTGACGTATCGCCTTGAAGTAATCACTGGGCGTGCCAAATTTAATGTCCACATTGTACAGTCGCTTGTTGTCCATGATGTGACTGATGAGCTTCTTGTAGTTGTGATACTGCTGGTCCACCTCGCGCTCCTTGTTGTAGCGGAAATCATCGCCGACGGGTATCAGCGCCACATTGTGCGGAAACAAGGAGGCGGTCCGAGCATATTGCTCCAGCAGCAACTGTGCCTTCTCCTCCACATTGTCGTCCGTGATGTATTGCGCCTTCAGCGAGTATTCCGTGTATTCGCCGGGTATCTTGCGAAAATCAAAGTTCAGGCAGATGGAGGGATGTGGACCGCAGGAGCCCTTGATCGAGTAGATGTCGAAGGGCATGTTGTGGGTCAGCAGTTTGCCCTGACCCTTGGCGGAACGCCAATACGGTGTCCACATAAAATCACCGCTCTGCTGGCGGGCGAACCATTCCTTCCAGGCGTAGTGTATACGCTGGATGATGGTTCCCTCGAATTGGGCGCCCGACAGCAGGTAGGGCACCGTGCTGCCGTGTCCAAACGGATCTATGGACCAGCCCACCTTGGGCGTCACATTCAAGTTGTTCTTCAGCCACTGATGACCTTCGATGAGCTGATCCAGCATGGGATAAATGTGCACGTTGGCCTCATCTGTCATCACCCAACCCCCGGTGGTGATCTCGATGCGACCAGTGTTCACCAGATGCTTCAGCGCCCGCTGCTTGGTGGGATGTGCCTGATCCCACCACAGCTGTAGAAAACTAATCTCCGACCAGATGAATGTCATGTCCTTGTACTGCTGCATTTTGGTCACCAGCAGATTGAGAATCTGTCGCGAGTCCATTTGGAAGTAGTCAAAGAACGTCTTCAGCCAGCCGGGATCATTGTGAGAATGCGGCACCACGATGACCTTCAGTGGAGGCCGTTGTTTGTCCTTCTTCTGCGCCTCGTAGCGCTCCTCAAAGCCCCGATCCCAGTACTCCTTGGAACGCATCCATTCGGGCTGCAAAAGAAAAATTATACAGACATTTTAGAACCATGGTGAAAAATGTTCCACATAAAGTGTAGCATATTTTCATAAATTCTAAGGCCCATTTTATCAATGTTAAGCAGGGACCGTAACGATTATAATTTTTAAAATTTAAATTATTAAACAAAAGTTATTTGTTGCTTTTTATCAAAAAAATTTAAAAAAAACTCTTGTTTTTTGATCTAAATAAAAAAGTTTAAAAATAATAATTAAATTTCAATTTTTATTTAAAAATTATAATTTAACTCTAATTTAAATTTTTATTTTAGCAATTGAAAGTAAAAGTTATTCTTAAATTTTTATTATAAAATTTTGAAAATAAGAATTATTCTTCAATTTTTTTTATAAATGTTGACAAATAAAAATTGATTGTAAATGTTTTTTGAATTGGAAGGCTCATTTTACTTTGCAAAGATCATAACTTTTGAACTAAATGAGATAATTGAATAATTTTGTCATATGATAGATAACTCTTCAACCTATGAAATAAGTGTTTAAAAAAAGTGCCACGCCCCTTGAAACATAGGGGCTATCAAAGTTAAAACTTGTGAAATTTGTGAAAAAAATAAATTTTGTGGCATAAAATAATTTTTATAAATTTTTTTTTAAACTTTTTGAAAATTATTTTTAATTAAATAAACTAATTAATTAACTTATCCGATACCTTTATTGCTGTAACACTATTTTCAATATTTCAATTCGCGGTTGTATAGCTGAACTCAAAGGGACTTTAAAGTATGATATACATATGTATGTATGCCTTATCGGAAAATGTAATTTTTTGGTACAAATGTGTCATAACCAATCGATTAATCATCTGCAATCCTACCTGGAAATCAAATCTGCTGTGCTCCTCTGCCGCCGTAATGTTGGTTTCACTGTGCAATAACATGTAACACTTGTCACCCCAATTGACATTCCGCTGTGTCTCCGGTTCGGCATCAGTCTTCGGATTGTCATGCTCCACAGTTTTGAATCGCTGTGCGGATTCTTGCAATGTTGCATGATGATTTTGCTGCTGCTGTTGCTGCTGATGATGATGTTGTTGTTGAGATGCACTGCCTCCGCCCACACTAAAGCCACTAAGTGCCGCCGTTGATGGCGCCTGTCCACGGGCCATGCCCACAGGCAATCCAACTGAATTGCCATCCGGAATATGAGTTGGATTTGGTTGACCTATCGATATATAATACAGGCAGAGCAGGATCGTCACAAATGCCGATAAAAGGCCAATGCATCGCGCCGATCCGCGTCTCAATAACTTAAACGACATCTTTTGTTTATGCGGATTTCTGTGTGGGTTTTAAAATGTATCTCACTGGATATTTTTGGGCTGCCTTTTCTTCTGCTCAGCTGTACATCTGTGAAGAAAATAAAAATAAGACATCATATTAGTATAATACAAATAATAACTAATAAGATAAAAAAGAAAAAGATTTCTTGAAAATAAGTTGAAAATTCAAAGATAAAGGGTGTTTTTTTAGAGGTTTGGTTTTTAAACTGGCAACACTTTTTTCTGAGTTGGACTTTTTGACAGCTGTCACTTGATTTATGCTCAGTATGGTTTACCATTTTATAATGAAAAGACTCACTCCTGAACAACGTTTGCAAATACTTGAATTTTATCATCAAAATACATGCTCGGTTAAGAAATTGCATTTTGCATTTTTTCCATTTTATGATCATTTTTCCATTTTATAATCGACCTTCGGAATGATTACAAACTTATTTTTGCCCCAAATGGAAGAGCTAGACTTGGCTTACATGTGGTTTCAGCAAGACGGTTCCACATGCCACACAGCACCGGAAACATATGCCCAAGTGAGAGGCGATTTCGGTGAAAAGTTTACTTTTCGCTTGGGTCTGGTCAATTGGCCACCTAGATCGTGTGATTTAACGCCTTTAGACTAATTTTAGTGGGATTATGCGAAATGACTTGTCTTCGCAGGTAAGCCCGAGACGATTGACGCCTTGGAAGATAATATTCGGCGCGTTATTGCCGACATTCGGCCCCAAATGCTGCAAAAAATGGTCGAAAATAGGGCCGCTCGGCGGAAAATTTTTTCGGGCCATCCAGGCTGCCACTTGCCCGAAATCATATTTAAACACTAATGGTATGAAATTATCCTTCCAATAAAGCCAAATTAATGGAAGTTAAAACGATTTTTTTGTGTTTTTTTTCAATTCGAAGTTTTACACCTCTAAAAAAAACACCCTTTATTACGCACATATACTTATTTCATAAGCAGTCTTATTATTTTCTCTGTTTTTGTTTTAGATTTATAAAAATATTATAAATCGATTGTTTCGTTGTTTTTTAGTACAATAAGATTAAAAAGATTTTTATAAAATTCTTTTTGTTTTATAAATTTTCTTCTAAAAAAAATTGTCTAAGCACTTATTCTATCTATGTATCTTTAACTATAAGTATCTTTATCTTACGTACTTCTAGGATACTTCCAGCTGGCTCATGTGCAATGCCGAATACTAGAAAATCATTGCACATATTTTAGAGGAACAAATCAAAAGCCAGAACAAAACTTCAGTTAGTTGATGTTCATTTCATAAATTTAAGATGCTGACACTCCTTTGTGCTCTTTGTGTTATGCGGGCTCTTCATTTCGAAATCAAGTGCTGTAATATTTCACGTCACATTGAATATTTCATGCACACAATAAGCGACTGAACTGTGGGTACAACGAGGACGTTGGACAGACAATGGAGGAGATGGAGGAGAAGCAGCAGCAGCCACATACATATGCAGGATATGCCGAAGGGCAAGACGCGATGCTTGCAAAAATTTAATTAAGGCACATCCCGAAAATGCTTCGCATGTCTGTCTGCCACGGATATTGTGCATACATGTGGAACAGCAGCTTAAAGGGGGTTAGAGGAGAGACAGAGGGAAGGGATTGCGGATGTGGATGTGGCTTTGAGTTTGCGCATTTGTAGAATATGTAAATTTACCAAATTGCAATGTTTTAAATTCCAAACACACACAGAGATAACAAACTTCATATTGACATCTATTAAACAGCAAATGATTCAAGTAATTACTTAATTACTGGGAATCACATTCAACACAGCAGGTGACACTGCCAAACACGAGGAATTTCCACTTACAATGCTTAATTCATTTTTCATCTATGACTTTGCTCTATAATTTCTGCTGAATATACTTTAGTTTACACTTTATATATAAAAGTCATTCAAAATTATTCAACATGAACTTTCCACATTAATTTCTACTTATTATATAATGTTATTCTTTATGCACAAACTGGTTGTGACTTTTAATTCTGCACATTTCACACAAAAAGTTGAAAAGTCAAGACATACATATTACTTTAGCCTCGATGAACTAACGAACCAAAATGACCAAAATTAAACGAAATCAAATGAGAATACTGCTAATGAGAGTGATATACTACGTGATACCCTAAAGTATTGGAATTTAGCTAAAGAAAACACAGATAGAAAACACACAAACATTATCGGATTTGTGAGAAAAGCAAACTAAAATTAAGTCATTAGAAAAGTAAACATCAAATCAATTATTTCCAGCTCCTAACAGTTAGATAAGTTCAAATCGATTCAATAGCTAATCATGATTAAAAGTATCTATGCTTCATGGGATCGGAAATCCTTAGCTCAGTCTGGTACGCACATAAAACCCTTTTTTGATTCCATTTCCATGGCTACAGGGTATAATAAAAACGAGAGCTTAAAACTCAATCAAAAACTCTTCAGAAGCCCGCAAAAAGTTAGTTCAACTTTGTGCTGAATGATGAAATAAATGCCCTTTGCCAAGTTTTTCTTCAATTTGCTGACTTTGCTTGGCAGGAGCAGGAGCACAGTGCGTATGTGTGATGCGGTAGAAATGCAACTAGCATGAAAGCACAACACGCATACGCCATGGCCAACAAATTTAAAATAAAATTATTATTTCATGTTGCAGAAAAATATGTATGTAGTTTGTTTCACGCAGCGCATTTGTCATTTCACATTTCTCTTTGCCTGTGATGAAAGCAGCAAATTAGACATGCATTTAATTTAATCAAAATTTAAACGCTTTATGACCTATGCAGTTATGGGTTTAAGTGTTTCAAGTGACACCTCTCCACCTTCTGTGCCCGGTTGCCAATGCTTCAATTAGTCTCACACACACACACACACACACACTTACACACACATGCGGACAAGCAGTCAAACCACATGAAGCTTAGGCTGAATCAGCCCCTCGCATGCTAATCAGTGGCCATTAAGTGACGCTTCCCCTCAGTAGCTGTAACTGTGGCAGCCACCCGTCACTGGCAGCATGCAAATGTGCTTCCCTCTCCCCTCGACACGTTCACTAGTTGATTTAAACGTTTGCCCCTCTCCCTCTCTCTCTCACTCTCTGCTGCACGTCACAATGTGCGAAGCGTAAAAAGTGTAAAGTTAAACTAATGCTTAAGCTCATTAGAACTGCGTGCAAGGCCGACGATGACAAGGGGAATTGAGACAGAGAACTGAAACTACGCGTGCTAAACTCCAGTTGGGAACTTCTTTCTCTGCTGTTCCCAGTTGGCACATTGCATGACTTTTTGCACAAAATCTTAACGCTTGAATTACGTCTCTCCCAAGACACGCTTTTCATATTCTGTTTGTGGAAATCGTTCGACAAATGTTGTCAAGTGGCTTTCAATGGCAATTTGATAAATATTATCATTTGCCGACATGCCAATAACAAATAGCAAATTTTTTATCGAATCGTTTTTAATTAAAATACGTACTTTTTCTATCTTGATAAATTGGCAATGTTTTTTGGTTGTCCAAAAAAATTATGTTTGTTTTTAATATTAATAGCAATTAGTTCTGTCGTTTTTATGATAATTAAATAGTCAAATTTTCTATCTTAATCAAGGCTGCAAATCGATTCAGAATCGGTTCAGAATTTCATAATTTTCAGCAGTTCTTAGAACTTATGTGGGCATAATATCGGTTATTTATAGTTAAGTTGATATTACTCATTTAAAACCCTTTAATTTACTCGATTATTTTCAATGAAATAGTTTACTTTATTATCAAAATATAATTCTAATGAATAAACAAAATTTTCGCAAACAAAAATACGCTTATCAGCATAAAAGTTGCTACTTTTTTGGGCATTCAAATTGAGCTGATAAACTAAGTTAGTCGCTTTAATGTAATTTCCTACAATCTACAAGTTCCCGTTCCTGCCTCAACTTTTGCACACAAAAGTGATTTACAATTTCCGGACACACACAATATGTTTTAATTTGATACACTTGCCTCCGCTTTGAAACATAATATTTACATGTTTCCGTATTTAAATATGACTCAGCGACAGTTGAGAGGTGTCAACTTAATCAGTTTGAAAATTGACCATTTCCATAACGCTATTTCTATTCAATTCAAGCCGTCCACAAGTTTGTTAATCGAACTGTCTGTCCGTGTCAAGCCATCGAGATATTCGTAACTAGGAATATAGCAAAAAGTTTTGTGGCAAATTTGATTTCACCGTAAATTGCCGTAGCCTGGGGACAGACAGTTGCCTTCAGGATCCCGTCCGGTTGCTGTCCTTTTGACTTTTTGACATGTTGGGCCGAGTAATTTCAACTCGGAACCGTTTCTGGTTCACTTTCCCGTTCCCATTCCCGCTTGTTGTTCTTGTTGTTGTTGTTGTTGGTCTCAACTCAGTTTGTGTGCTTCCCCAACAATAACAACAACAACAACAACAGCAACAATGCGAAACCCAAGTCAAAAGTCGTAAAGTCTTGCCGCCTGTCATTGGTGCTGAGTTGGCTCTCGTTTTTTACGGGCAACAAATTCGTCGTTTTGTTGCTCAAATTTCGCATATGTTGTTGTAGTTGTAGTTGCTGTGCAACCCACACGCGCACACACACACACACACACATACAAACTTCAATTCAAATGCAATTATTGGTATTGTTTTTTTTTTTTGCTGCAACCCGAATTACATTTTGAGATTTTTGCTTCTTTTTTTTGGTGATGGCTTTTACTAAAAGTTTCTGAAAGCACTCGAAATCAATTTATAACTTTGTTTATCAGAGTTCCGAGTGTTGTGCACTATAAATTGTTGTTGTTGTTCACGTTTTTATGGTTGTGGTGCTTTGTTACCCATAAAAAAAACCTCTTTACGAGGTAAAAGTCTAGTGACGAAAACATTTTCATACCCCAAAATTTCTGATATCCAATTTTGTGACGAATAATATTAAGTTTTACATATAAATTATTTTAAACAAAATTTTGGCACTCGGCACATTGCGCTAAAATGTATCAATTCTTCATACCAAATAAAACTCATTCACTGTTTTGCGCAGTGCCGAATGCAAAAATTTTGTTTAAAATAATTTATATGTAAAACTTAATATTATTCGTCACAAAATTGGATATCAGAAATTTTGGGGTATGAAAATGTTTTCGTCACTAGACTTTTACCTCGTAAAGAGGTTTTTTTTATGGGATATCAGAAATTTTTTGAATAAGACATCAGAAATTTTGAAATTGCAATATTTTGTGACAGTATAGCTTTGTCAACTTTGATTATTGTTTGTACAAGCTATAACAAATTGTCTGGCAACACTGGTCCCCTTTACAAACAAACATGCCCAGCGCAAAAGCTATCAGCACTCTTAAACTCTGGGTGCTATGACACTTTG
The DNA here is from genome assembly GCA_037043405.1 of Drosophila subquinaria. Lineage (NCBI taxonomy): Eukaryota > Metazoa > Arthropoda > Insecta > Diptera > Drosophilidae > Drosophila > Drosophila subquinaria. Next base: position 37,274 of record JBAMBL010001752.1, read on the forward strand.
CTGCTGCTGTCCTATTCCCATTCTAAGTAAAATGTATATATTCAGCTAACAGGTAATTTCTGCAAGCAGTGTCAAAGAGCCCTTCGAAATACCTTTTCAACGATATATAGATCGCATCTGTAGCTTCTATCGTTTGGATGCTATGGGGGTTTCAATTTTAGCAGTTTTTAGCAATTTCCCGCTAAACTAGCGATTTTTTGCAAAAGTCGTACAGCAAACGTTTCCAGATTTTTGAACAGGAACAAGTCCTCATTCAAACATTTAAGCTAAATCAACGATTTGATCCAAACAAACAAACTGGCTGCTATGACACTTTGTTGCTGCTGCCCTATTCCAATTCAAAAGTAAAACGTATATATTCAGTTAATAGGTTATATCTTCCAAACCTATCGGTAAAATTTTTTGTGTCATATATCAAACAACGCGAAATTTTACAAACTAAAACATTTTGAAATTTAAAAAAAATCGTTAGCGGCGTTTTCTCAAAAACCGCCAAAGTGTGGGGGAAAATACCTTATGTCACCTGTAGCAATTTACCTATGTACTTTAGAAAAAAGTTAAAAGGTATGCATAACAGCCCTTCAAAATACCTTTTCAACGATATATAGATCGCATCTGTAGCTTCTATCGTTTGGATGCTATGGGGGTTTCAATTTTAGCAGTTTTTAGCAATTTCCCGCTAAACTAGCGATTTTTTGCAAAAGTCGTACAGCAAACGTTTCCAGATTTTTGAACAGGAACAAGTCCTCATTCAAACATTTAAGCTAAATCAACGATTTGATCCAAACAAACAAACTGGCTGCTATGACACTTTGTTGCTGCTGCCCTATTCCAATTCAAAGTAAAACGTATATATTCAGTTAATAGGTTATATCTTCCAAACCTATCGGTAAAATTTTTTGTGTCATATATCAAACAACGCGAAATTTTACAAACTAAAACATTTTGAAATTTAAAAAAAATCGTTAGCGGCGTTTTCTCAAAAACCGCCAAAGTGTGGGGGAAAATACCTTATGTCACCTGTAGCAATTTACCTATGTACTTTAGAAAAAAGTTAAAAGGTATGCATAACAGCCCTTCAAAATACCTTTTCAACGATATATAGATCGCATCTGTAGCTTTTATCGTTTGACTGCTATAAGGGTTTTAATTTTAGCGGTTTTTAGCGATTTCCCGCTAAACTAGCTTTTTTTCGAAAAAGTCGTAGAACAAACGTTTCTAGATTTTTTATCGGGAACAAGTCCTCATTCAAACTTTAAAGCTAAATCAACGCTTTGATACTAACAAACAGACAAACAAACAAACAGACTGACTTTTCATCTCATTTTCGGAAGGCCCCTAAAATTTTCAAAATTAATTATTTTTTGAACCAGTTGTCCGATTTTGATGATCCGAGGTGTCATTCGACGCGTATTTTTGATGAAAATTTTAAAAAATTCAACGAAAATTCAAAAAGGCTCCAACAGCCCCATTAGCTCCAATAATTTAAACTTTTCCCCTCCCACTTACACCTGTTTATCTCACGAACCAGGTGAGATTCCAAAAGTCTTAGTATGCACATTTGTAAGTTAAGTTGATACCTTTCGATCGGTATATAACTCGACCTGATCGGACAGTTATAGCAAATCTTCCATTCTTCCTGTGTATATATGCTAGTCGCCTTCGCACCCTTCGTGCTGCTTTCGTCACTAGCGCGGACTGCCGTCCGCAGTGATTTTGCGGGCCACCGAATTTTGCAACAGCATTAAATTAAAGTTGATTCCATCGGCTGGAATTTGTTTGTCCCAAGTTGATGCATAAATCCCCGTTGATATTTAGCCTCACCAAGCAAGAGATTTATGATGTGAATTTCGATAATATAAACTAAATATTCAGAAAACATTTAAATTAACTACTAGTCGGTTAACCGCAACTTTGTGCCCGTTTCAATTGTAAGAATTTGATTATTTCTAACCCTTAGCAATATGCAAATTATTAGATAACAAGCACTTTGAAAATTAGCTTATTACCAGTCAGCCAAAACCGAAGAAATCTTGAACATTCTTAGTTATCAGACTGTTATTAATTGAACTTTAACCGTTGCAATTCTAGCTTAAATAAGAACAAATAGTTGCAGTCATTTGACATTAATCAATTGCAGCTGCAGGGAAAAGCCACAACAAAGTTTCCGGCGGAAAGGCAGCGGAAACTCGCTAGGAACTGACGGTGTGTGGGGAATTGAAGGGCTCTGCTGTTGACACCAAACACAATTGCACTACGAGCTTGTAGAAAGTTCAACATTTTAATTAAACAAAGCGCTGAACCAACTGAAAAAGAAAAAGAACGCGGACCAAGCAGAAAACCAGGGAGAAAAGCAGCGGAACCGGGAATTAAACTAAAGATAGTTGTTGAAATAACCGCGCTCTTAACTATGACAATTTTAATGGGGCCACCTGGGCATGAGTAATGGGCGCTTTCATTTCATTGGAGCGTGTGGCGAGTGCTCTGTTGTAGGCCATTAGTACGGGCAACGAACCAACAAACAAGCTAAAAGAACAAACAACAACACTTCATAAGACAAAACTGTGCTGCGCAGCTTTTACATAAATATAATGAAGCCTTAAAGATAGATTTGATTATATCTCAAGCGTATTTAACTCCGATGCGCCCTTTTCTTTCTCCTAAAGCTGTATATAATATGTTTGCAGCCCATTAAAGATAATCTGGACCATGTTGGACTAACTCTTTGGCGCCCACTCACCCACAACAACAACAACAAAAGTTTTGCAGCTACAATTCAAAGTGCTTTATGTCGATGTCATTTGCAATCGAGCCAAAAAGCGGATTAAACGAGCTAAACAGCAAAAACAACAACTGTGCCAGGGAACTAAAAGTAGTTAGAGGAGCGCAGACAGATACAGAAACAGATGCAGATACAGATACACATAAAAAAGAACACAAGAACAACGAGAGCCAAGTCACAACATAGACCAAGAGCAGTTAGTCATTTTTATAGCACCGCTTGTGACATATGAACAACAACAATAAGAACAACAACTACGACATGTGAGCCATCAAACTAATACACTGCGCGAAATTTACATATGCAAAATATTTTTTGCAGCATTTAAATTTAAGCACAACTCAAACATATATTTTCATATTTAACTTTTCTTTATTTGCAGTGTATTTATGAATCACCCCATTTAGAATAGGCTGAAATTCAAACTCTGGAAGTTACACCTTAAGCTTACATTGTGTGCGCTGCTTTTATAATTCCCAAGCGGATTATGTTTTAACTTGGTCAAGTGACAGCAAATAGTCTGGAAAACAATGTTGGCTGCTTTGCAAGTCAGCCATAAAATTGAACTTGCCACCTTAACTGAATGTCCTACATTCTCAGCGGGTTGCGACATTCAGGGGAGCCTAAGTTGATGTCATAAAACTGTTGTCTGATAGTCACTCTTGTTATTTACAGCTTTCAGTAGTTTAGTCGCAATCAAACTAAGCAATTGACCCGCTTCAGTCGCAATGGCCATAACCCGATTCCGTCAACTATCAGGCAGCGCCATCATTGGCTAATGACTGTGAAAGTGGCTGAAACATATGCATAAAACGATTTCCTTGTAAAACAGTTTATTAATTGCAGAGCACAATTTAATTAGCAATGGTTTCTATTACATTAATTGCTACAATTTAACTGCAAAATTCATTTAAAGTAATAAGAAATAAAATATTTAGAAAATTATGATCTGTGGGGTCAACTTAATACAAACTTCTTATATTTATTTACTTATTTAAGTTATACATATTTTGTTATCTATCTATCTCAAAGCTGTCTAGTTCCCCACAATTATCATGGCTTAAGAAACTAAAATCCCATTTGAACTTTTCATTTCACATTCTGATTTGCCTAATGTATTCAATGCAAATGCTTATACCACATTAAATTTAGATTAATGTAGCTTCAACTGAAAGCAATTAGTTTGTCATAAAGAATCCATCAAATATTCATTAATGTGCATGTTAAAACACTTTGCACTACCTTTTAAACATTAAGTACACGTACTACAAATGTAACTGCCATTCCAGTTGATTAATATTAGCTTTAAAGCAGAGCAATAAGAGAAGGAAAAGCGCTGATAAAGCGCGAAATGCCTGCTCATAAACATTTGGAACGTGAGAGCTTTTCGTTGTGAAAGGGGCAAGACGACATTTCTTTCCTTTTCTGTTGCTGAAAAAAATTAAAAAAAAAAACAAAAAAACATACGCTTGGGAAAAAAGAAAATGAAAATTTATTCTTTCTTTTCTTTGCATTGCCCCGTTTTCAATGTGGTGTTAAAATCAAGGAATTATCTTTGGGTTGCCGACGCAGAAATACTCTTACGTTTGCAGTTTATCGATTTTAATTGACTAAAATAAATTATAAATATTTCCCCTTTACAATCTGTAAACTGTTTCGTCTTAGTTTCACAACTGTGAATAGAAGAATATAAAGAATCGATTCAATTGATACTTCAAAGGATGTTTCAAAACTGAAAAATATATATAATTTGTCAAATAAATTCAGTTATCTATGGTGTCGAAAATACCTTTTTCTCTCTCTCGGAAAAGGTATACATAACCCTATGTAGATAGAGGAGAGTACAAACAATAGCGCATTTTATTACATTGATTATGAAATTTTTCTGTTTCATTTTTATGCAGGTTAAATGCTGGGAAAATACACACACACACAAGCACACACATTGTTGTTACATTTATGTATGTAACAGGTTTACAGTTACTTATGAGTAATTATACATTTACAAAGGTGCATACATATATAATTAGTCTGTGGGAACTGCATTGTATACATGTGTAATTACTTCATTTGGGGTGTTAAATTACGATATTTTGCAGAATAACTCTTTTAATTAATGTCTAAAGTACAGATATTGGAGTGTGAGCAGTGCTTTATTCAATGAATGACCATTTGCAACGCTTGGATGGATTTAATCAATCTGTAAATCAGTTAGATCAGAGCTTAATTGAGGTCAGTTTGTGTACTAAATACTAGCTAAAATGCGGTATTAACTGAAGTTGTGGTCCGGAACACACGCCACACATGCTGCACAGATTTATATCTCTTTCTCTCACTTGACATCATTCGATGCGCATCATTACCAACTGACAATTGAAAGCCAAAGAGTTGTTGTCTATATCGGGCACTGGGGACTGGGGACATAAAGTGCAAAGCCAAAGCCAAAGCTGATGATTATATTGTGCGCTTCAGTTTATATGGTAAAACGATATGATTGCATGATGACATGACATATAATATAATAAAAAAAAGAAAAGAGAAAAGTCTATTGACAAGGCACACAAAGACTTTGACGAAGACTCAACCGCAAAGAAAAAGAGCTGCTAGCGGCGACGCCAATGGAAAATTGACAGCACGCCATCAACAATAACCCAACACAGAGTGGAGTCGCCAGGGGATGTGGATGTGGATGTGTGTGGGGGGAGGGGGATCTGCTTAGGTATGAAGTAATGAAATAAATGGAACTCTGCAGTGTGTGCAGAGTGCGCCTCGTGGGGGTCTGGCGACTAATTTTAGTGACACGGGATATTATTATAAGTGTGTGCATGTGGTTGTGACATGGACATGGAATTATTACACACACACACGTGCATGTAGGATTACCCATAACTGAATAAAGTGAGATTGGTAATCGATAGGCCCCCGTTGCGGGACATTAGAGAGGCATGCAACGGTCTTGAGGCAAGCACTAAGTAGAAGTCGATACGATTTTTAATGATGCCCAGTTATCGATTAAACGTTTATAGTAATTTGCTAATTGAAGTTTCTTCTAGTCAACTAAGCATTGATATTTAATTAAATATTTCCTTAAAGTCGCTAGTCCTAGAAAGCGCGATACAGAAAATGAGAATTTCATTTAAATATTTAGGATCCAGTTTCAGAAAATGTAAGATTTCCGAACACAGGGGAAATGAAAGCAAAAGATATAAGAGAAAATTATACCAGAGCTGAAGTGGAAAAACAAAAAAACAGCATGAAAGTAGGGAAGAAAAACGCTAGCAAAAAACACCCAACGGACTTGCAGTTTGCAGGAAGCAGGATACTCACAGGATGGCAATGAAATGAGAAATAGCAGCCTCAACAGGAAAGAGCTAAATTAATGTGGAAAGGAAATTGAATATGAAGTTATCTGTTGTTGGCCAAACAAACAAACAAACTGAAACAACAAAGCAAATATGGCGCAATATAATTCCTTTTAGATCGCCCTGGAGAGACAGAGAGCATCCGCTCCTGACATTCCCTATCTTGTATCTAGACTCTAGAGTTTTTACATTTCTAAAAGAAACTTACACACAAATCAGTAAAGTTGTGGTGCAACTTTTAATGCCATTCCACAGGTCCTTAAACTGTCCTTGCTGCACTATGCCACAAGGGACATTAGCATATTACACATAAATCAACGCAAAGTGCGGCTAAAGTTGTTCGTGTTTTTTGCAGAAAACTTAAAAAAATATTGTCTGCATAAGTGAATGGGAATTAACGTTAAAGGCGCCACTTTAAATAGTATGCTGCCCCTTTAGAAGCAAGAATTTACCGCACATAATGTTCTAACTGGGCGTCAAAGTTTTTAATTGCATTCGCCGTCAGAATAATTAAAAACAATTCATTCGCGTTGCAGCTCCAAAAGGCAGCCTCAAACAAAAGCAGGAAAAAAAGCACAAAACATCGTTTTATATATAAATTTCAGAGGTTCTTTTTTTTTCCACGTCCTGTCGATTTCACTGCCAGGACAAGCAGGTAAACGTATTTGCGTAGGTAAAACTGACACTGTCCAGGAGTTGTTCACGTTGCTCAACCGACGCCGACGCCGCACAAAACGCAACTGAGCGCAGCGAACGAAGCGACTTCATCAACTTCGACTTTAACTTCGTCCGTTTGTTCGGCTCAACAAGAACGACACAACAATAACAACAACAACAACAACAAAGAGAGCAACAGCTGCTTTGCTGCTTTGATGTTCGTATCGCTTCTCTGTTCTGTTCAGCAGTAGTGGCGGGGGCGTAAGGGGAAAGAGAGAGGGAAATTTCGGTCGCTTGGGGTTGCCACGGCTAACAGCAAAGCGGTTGCTTACTTGATTTTGTTGTTATATTCGCCAACTTGCTCTGACATTTCAACCACTAAATTGCAATTTTTTAGCAATATTAAATTTATAAACGTTGCAATATCAGCTGCATTATAAATTATATTTTAAATATTTAATTTATAGTATGTTATTTGATTCAATTTTACTTTTAGTGCACACGAAATTCAGTTTCATAAAAAGCAACAATTATATTAATTTAATTTTTTTTTACCCTGTGCTACAAGGAAAAACTTATAAACGAATGCACTAGCAACACATACAAACTAATTTGAATTGATTTATTACTACCTAAACTATAAAAAATATATTTATTTACATTACTATTTATATTTTTATCAATGTCATTAATATATTATATTTTTGGGGCGTTTGCATACATAGTATGCACATATTTAATCTGTAAGCTTTTAATCATTTGTTGCAAAGTTCTTGAACGTTGTTTTCTATGAGCCATTTGACTGTTGAATGGACGTACAGCAACAACGTGGAAATCTTTACCAAGGTATTAATCTGCGAAACGTTTAGCGATTTGAGTTCATGCCTTTAGTGCTGAGTGCTGGCAAGACTCAAGGGTGCGCTTTGTTCGCCTTTGCGAGCTTCACTTTGGCAGCGCAGCTTAGCGCAGCTCAGTTAAGTTCAGTTCAGCTAAGTTCAGTATAGCAATTAACTCGAAAGAAATTTCAGTATATAAAACCGCAATGGCGCAAGTCGAACATGAAATGGGAAGGCGTCTGCTCAAGTGTTCTTAGCACGGAAAGAACCAAAGAACTCAAGAATAAAACAAAGAATGAGGCAACTTTTAAGCTTCAAGTAAGTAGAGAAGGTCGCTGTTTATTGATTGCGAAAGACGCGACGCGACGACGGCAAAGCCAAAGTCAAAGCATAAACCGAAACAGACAAAAGAAAATGAAGAAGCCGAGGCAGAAGCAACTGCAACTGGGAATTGGCACAGGCCCTTGAAATATTTGTGGAGCCCACGCAAAATGCGCCTCAACAACGCGACGGCGACGAAAGGATGACGACCAAGTGCAAGTGGAATTACTGGGAGAAGAATACACAGGCACAGTCTTGAAGAAGGTGGTGTGCATTGAAGATTGAACATGTTTTCATCACACACTTGACAGTTGCCTCATGTGGAAGCTACGCATACAGATTGTGGCACGCTTGAATGATTCACAAAGTGTTGATTTGAATCTTTTCAGTTTACACATTTTCTTTGGTAAATTTTCTCTTCAATAAGCTATGCTGAATACATTTCAGTTTAACAATTTTCTTTGCTTATTTTTTTTTATATAAACTATAGAATATTTTTTAGTCTATAAATTTTCTATGCTAAATTTCTTATCAATAGACTTTGGAATATTTTTCAGCTTATAAATTTTCTATGCTTTATATTTCTTCATAAACTACACCCAACGACAAAAAAAAACACACTCTTTCTTTTACTATAACAGCTATTGGAAGTCAAGTATTCAAATTTAAAAAATATATTTGGAAAGGTCATCTAAATTCCGTTTGAATGATGCATAACTTTCCTTAACCCATTAAGTACCCATTGAAATATTCGAATTTTGAAAAAAAGTCAAATTTCATAACTTTTTTCCTCGACTTTAACCAAAAAAATTTGTGATGCAAAAACATTCTTCAAACAATTTTAGGAGTGATTGCAAATAAAAATTTTCAAAAATCTTTTCGCTTATATTTTTTATAATTTTTTGAAAATTGCTAAAAAGCCACTTTTTGCGTAAAAAGTAGGAAAAAGGTAATTTTTTTTGTCGCTGGGTGTACAAAAAAATGCAGTCTTTTCACTTAATCACCTAATTTTAACCATGTCATAATATAAGTACAAGACATTTTTTCGCATTCTTTGGACTGTAGTCCTTTTTTTACATGTATAGTATTTTAACATAGTGGCCACTAAAATATTCGCCATGCACTTTATGGTTGTGATAATGTTGCCTTTTGTAGCTGCCACAAATCAGACGCGTCAATGGTCGGTAAGTGGCAGCAAAGAGGACAATCTGTTCCTATTTTCATGCAGTGGTTGCGGCAAAATTATTGTTGGGCATCTGGTGGCAGATGTGCCTCAAATGCTGCTGACTCATTGAACCATACACACAAGGATGCTGTGGCAGGACTCTTCACTTGATTTGCAGGTCAATTGCGTAGCAGACAGCAGTCGGTCACTGTCCCCATTCTCGAGCACGTTGACGTTGACGTGGACGTTCTAACTGCTAACTGCAACTCCCCAGTTGGCAATACATTCTGGGTATGGTTCAAGACACAGTTAAGTTGCACTCAACTAAAACGTAACGGTACAAAAGTCAGTCAGTTGAGTGCGTGCAACGTTTGTCAAATTGCAAACAGGCAGCAGCAACAACTCTTGCCACTTTCCCATAGCCACCACAGACAACATGGTCGCCATGGCTCATACCAATCCATAGTCATGTCCACAGCCGTAACCGGTAGCTGCTCGCCAGTTGACAAAACCCAACCAAGCAGCCAACAACAACAGCAACTGCAAACAACAACAAACAACAATAACCACAACGTTTGCAATGGTAATGGAAATTCCTGCATTGAAATCTCGTTTTATTTGCTTTGTGTTCCACTGTTGTTCTTGTTGTTGTTGTTGCTGTTATTCTTTTTCTTCTTTTTTTTGCGGTTTGTTATTGTTTTTATCTGTTTGTTTACTTTTTTTGGGCTTTTTCTTTGCTCTTTGCTGCTTGTGACATTGCACATCAGTTGTCGTTGTCGTTGTTGTTGTTATTGTTATTCCTACTTAACTGTTGCAGTTTCGTCTTCTCCAACCTTCCAACCTGGCCACCAATTGCAGTCCAAGTTTGGCACTGCAGTGTGTCCATTAAATAGTTTTCTTAATTCAAGTCACGATATACGACGAATGCCACCCAAAAGCGAAATCCAATTACAACAAGGAAATGAGAATTAATTTAATTTTTGCACAGGACAGTTTAATAGCGGGATTCCTGGAACTGTTTTTGATTCAATTTGTCTACAGATCAAGCAGTTGATATAACAGATTGGAGATCAGTTCAGTACATTTAAAAAAAAGGTCTGTTTCATGTCCAATTCAATTATCCTTCAATTTAATTAATTACCCAAATTGCAAGTCAATTAAAATTATCGCATGCTCAACACGAATTGCGTTTCCAGTTTGATGCAATACACTTATTTATCCCGTTTCGTTCATCTATTGAAATTATAATTACACCCTAATTAAAGCAAGGTATATTATAAATATAACAAGTTCTGTGTTAATTATTAAATTGAATTATAAATTTTAAAATAATTATTTACACATCATTTATTATGTAGGTACTGTATCTTATCAATTTCCCAAATCAAAAAATTTGTTTTAGTTAGTTTATTCTAACTAAAGGGTATTTGTAAGTGCAGCATAAGTTACTGTTATCGCTGGTCAATTTTGCGTGATGTTAACAAGCTGTTCCCAATTGCAAATTCACGCTTCGCTAATAACAAAGATACAAATGTTGCACAAGATTTGTTAGCATTTTTAGCATATCATTGGCTGAGTTGTTAATGAAAGCTTCTTTGCTTTAATTGCTTAAAATTCGAAATGGGCAATTATTTCTACTTCATTTAGTAGAGATTTATTGGCAATTATAGTCGCTTTCCATTAAAAAAAAATGTGTAAGTAAGTCTCCCTCTTAATACTTTTTTGTAAATTTTAAAATAGTAGTAGAGACTATAAATAAATAGTAGTAGTAGTAATGTGAGAGCAGTTAACTATTGTTCCAATTGACAACAATTTAAGATTTCTCTTATGAAGTTGTTGATGCTTTTAGCGTTGTGTTTTATTCATTGATTCATTGAGCAAATTGTTGAAGTTAATCTCTATCTAGCAAACAAGTTGAACCTTTCTTTGACCAAGCCACTTTTCAATTGAACACGCTAAAGAAACAACAACATCAAACGGTCAGACAAACAGCAAAAAACAAAAACAACAACGTGTGATTAGTAATTGGAATGAGGTTCAAGAGCAATGCACACATACATACTTATACACACGTACATATATGTAGCTGTTATTGGGGCTAAGCGGGGGGCGCTTCCAATAAAGTGTGAAAAAAGGTCAAAGAAAGCAAAGGAAAGGGATTGAATTATCTGTTTAGGTACAAATGTATGCGTACATAAATGGTATGTGTGTATGTAGGATAGTAAAACAAAGAAGAGAGAACAAAAATACCTTGCACTTTGCAAAAAAACATACGAGAAGCAGAAGAAGAAAATCAATTTAAATTGAATTATACAATAAAAATACTTACAACAACACAAAACGAATACCGCACATAAAGAATTGAGAAACGAGTTTTGCACCGGGCGAGAGTTGAAAGCAGTCTCGAATGAATGAATGAGTAAGCATAAAAAAAGCTAAATAAAGATGAGCTGCTGTTGCTGCATAAATTAAAGACGTACGCCTGTGTGTGTGGCCAGCAATTTTGTAACAATTTGTAAGAGGAAAAGCGAAAAAATCAAATAAAAGCAATGTAAAAAAAGGAGATGCAAATATTGTGGTGTGGCCAGACTACAGTCTGGTCTTATTTTTAGCTATACAAATTAAATACAAAGTGGCGGGGGGAAAAGAGGGGAGAGTGAGATAGACAGCCTTGACGTTAAGTGTCAGGTGCGTTGTAACGGTAATTGCACGCACACACAGACAAATATACACAGACTCCTCCTACCACACTGCAATTTTGATATGCAATCTGATTTAAATCAAGCAAGTACAAATTTATTATTTGTCTCGTTTGGTGAGTTTATGTTTGCCGCTTAACTAAACTTGAATCCGGTTTATTTTTCTTGTCAGAATGATAAGCTGAGGGTTGAATTTCTATGTGTGTGTGCGTGTGATGCCAGGATTGAAATTCTATTGATTGTTGTGACCTGCACATTATACGCACCTTTTTTGTATAGCTAAGCACTTGTAATATTCACTGCTGTAGTCTGATTTTCGTTAATATCGATACGGCATTTTGATAAATTGCTTGCACGCATACACGCACAGTATCGCGTAATCCTTTACACCAACAACAACAAGGAACTCTCACACATCTACACAAACACAAAACACTTGGCAAGGGCACAGTGTATTTATTTTGAGTTGCTTTTAAATATAATTATCCTTTAAAGGATCAGAAATTATTCTTATATGGAAGTCGAACTTGTGTTATTAATGTTAATTTAATGTAAACATTTCTTCGAATCGATAGAACGCGAAGCGTGTCCGAATCGAGCGTGGTGGTTGAGCAATTGTAAGCGCGAGACTGGTTGGTTGTCAGCGTAACCATGATGCAATAAGCATAAGGAGGTCTCGTCGGCTGCCGAATCGTTCGTTTTTTAGGTCTTTAACGTTCAGTTCACGTCATGAAGTAACAACAAAAGGAGGTCTCGTCGGCAAAAAGCTCTCCCTTGACTATACTAACAATAAGTGCGAGTGAAAAGGCTCATCGTAGTGAGTCGTAGTGAGTGTGAGTGAGACGACAATACCTTTCACGTCAACAAGCAAGCACGCACTGAAGCATCAAGGGAGAAAAACCGAACGATTTGACAGCCGACGAGACCTCCTTTTGTTGTTACTTCATGGTTCACGTATAGTGCGTGCTTGTTATCCCTTTCCCTCGCACTGATTATTAGTATAGTTAAAGACCTACTTTTTGCCGACGAGACCACCTTATACTTATTGCATCATGAGCGTGACCGTAACGTGTTTAGCAGCAAATCTCCGCAATGCAAAACTATCGATGAGTCGACATAGGAGATATCGATGCTTTATGCTACTTTTGCATCGAAAATAATCGAGTAAACGGTTCAAACGTAATTTCAAATTACAACCCAGCTAACGTATTTTATGAAGATTAATTAATATTGTTCACATCTGGTTTTTGATAGCGAAATGTTATTGGATTTTCCAATTCCCTTCACAAGGGGAATTACTCAAGTTCATTGTGCATTATCATCGTCAGTCAGTAAACAATATGAAAATCAGCGAAAATCAGAAAATCAAAACAACAAACATCCACTAACAATTGTTAATTATACTAGTCAGCAATTGAGTTCTGCTGAAATCAAGTACATGAACTGATAACGAAGAGTAGAATTGATAAAGTGCAACTCAACTCTAATTTTCTGCCAAGCAAAACAAAACTCCAACGATGATTAACTGTCTCTCAGTTGTCGTTCAGTTTCAGTTTCGCAGAGTCAACGGCGACATGCAGAACACATTTCTACTCCTTCCTCTGATCTTCAGCCTTCTCCTGATCCAGATCAGCGGCGGCAGGGCGGCTGTCAAGCGTCGCCCGGACGGACGCATTGTCAATGGGCGGGAGGCTCGCGAGGGGGAATTCCCCTACCAACTGTCCCTGCGCCGCCTCACCATCCACATATGTGGAGCTTCAATCCTGGACGGCAGTTGGGCCATAACCGCCGCCCATTGCGTCGACGGGCACGAGAATCAGCCGCAGGAATTCACACTGCGACTGGGCACCGTGAAACGCTCCAGCGGTGGCAGCATTATGACGGTACAAAAGATCTACAAGCATCCCTCCTACGATACCACCGATATGAACTTTGATGTGGCTCTGTTGCGCACTCTAACCGGAGCTTTGACCTTGGCGCCCAATGTGGCGCCCATCAAAATGCCAGAGGCAGGCGAGACGATACAGGAGAATATCTCCGCCATTGTATCCGGCTGGGGACACATGAGCAGCACCGAACCGATGCTATCTTCGGTTTTGAAGTACACGACAGTTTACACGGTTAATCAGCAGAAGTGTCAGAATGATTTGAGCTTTCACGGCGGAGTGAGTGATGCGTAAGTAGAGCGAGATAGAGACACAGCGAAAAAAAGACGTACTAAAATTAAGTTTGAATGTTCGAAGTACGAATTTCTGAAACTGAGCATAAAAACTCTTTAGCCAAGTACTAACAATCTCGATATAAGTACAACGAATCTTAAATCAAGTAAAACTCTAAAATTACTAGTAATGAGTACCAAAATTCTTTATATTAGTTCGTGACTCGCGTTAGACTTCAGATCAAATTAAAAAGTTAAATCAAGTTTTTTAATAACTATATCTTTTTGGCATTCGATAAGTTTAGAACTGCCCAATGTTTCTGGTTTGTCAAGTTTGAATTGTACTTAAATCAATTACGTTTTAAAGTAATTACAAGTTTGAAAATACTAAAATACTTAGATTTCGTACATTTAATATAAGATTGAAATACTTGACTTTAGTAATTTCAATTTTGGTTAGAAATCAAGTTCGAAATACTTGAGTTTTTACTTCTGTGTACTTGAATCCAAGTTGTATTTATCCAAGGTAACGTCTTCGCTGACTCTCAGAGAGAGAGAGAGATAGAGAGAGAGAGAAAAAGATACGCTGGAAATACAAAATAGCTACCTCAAAGAGATAGACGTCATCTTATACAAATACATGTTTCTCGTATCATTCGAAAATACCTAATTAATATTTTACCGTCTCTTGTTTTGTTGTCAGCATGTTCTGTGCGGCAGCACGTAACACAGATGCCTGTCAGGGTGAGTCAACATTATCTCAACTTCAAAAGTACTTAAAATATTAATAACACTCTTTTATTTATTTCATGATTTGCCTTTAATAGGCGACAGCGGTGGTCCACTGACCGTACAAGGAAGATTGATTGGTGTCGTGTCCTGGGGCGTTGGATGTGCAGGTGAGATCAGGAAAATTGATTTCATTTTATTATTATTTAATTTACTCTATTTGTTATTTGCAGATCCATATTATCCTGGTGTTTATACGCGTTTGTCGCATCCGTCTATAAGACGCTGGGTGCGCCTGCTCACAAAACTATAAAAATCATTTGTTTCATCTAAACTTCTAGTTGAAGATAATAAACAATAATAATATTGCGTGATAAAGTCAAAGATAATTGTTTTTCTTACAACTCAAATTGATATAAATTTTCTACTTGCTTTCAAATTATTCGCGCCACAATTGAGCTGATTACTGTTATCGATAGTTTGCTTAAATTAGCACATCGCTAATCGCAGACTTCTTATTGGAAAAATAAATTTATCACACTTCGTTTCGGCTGCAATTGGATTAAGTGACGGTTTTTTTATTTCGGACTTTCTGCTGCTATAAGTGTGTTTTATTGACGAGAATTGTGCTAGATAATAAAAATACAAAACACACACGATACAAAAATACCGGTCACTGTGTGAGCTAAGCAGCAGAGTGGCAATTGTGGGAGTGGTTCTTATTGGGGTAAATGCAAATCAGACAAAACTAACAAAATAGATGTTTATAAATAAACCAACAACAACCACAACTATAACAGAAACAACTACAACAATTTCAATCTGCATCCAATAGTTTTGTGGTGAATGTGGTGGCGCTGGTTCTGGCTGTGCCTGAAAATGATCTATAAGCTATTCTGTTGTTCAGTGAGCCTCATTTTCTTCTGCTTCAATGTGCTGTGGTTTTTCTGCAATCTCGCAATTCCGTGGTGCACACTGACGCTTCTAATCATCTGTGTGGCATCCAAATTCGTCAAGCTTCAGCGCAGCCCCAACGAGAAGCGTCTGCTGAGTCTTTTAAACACGCCAGACGATTGGCCCAATTACTGGCCCATTGCGAATCGCGGTGCCGGCTACGATGCCCCCGAGAACTCAAAGGCAGCTCTCAAAAAGGTCAGTCGGTGAATGTGACGTGACGTCAGCAGCAGTCGGTGGTGGTGGTTGCTGTTATTCACAGTCACAGACACTCAAAACAGTCGAAAATCAATAACATCCCTTTTTATTACAATTACAATTACAATCACATTTATAGTGCCTCGCACGTGGCTATCGCAATGTCCTTTTGGATGCCGGCATCACAGCCTGCAATGAGATTGTCATTGCCAATCGTCTGACCGTGGAACGTGCCAGTTTAACCGGCAACCTCTCACATCACACGCTGCACGAACTGCAGCAGCTCAATATCACGGATCACCATCCAATGGGGTAAGTCAACAACATTTAACTGATCGTGACTGTATAGACTTTTTTGAAATAAATATTAAAATATAAAATATTTTTATGTATTTTATTAAAAAGTAAAAATGGCTTAAATACTTTATCAAATCGTTCAAAAAACTCTCAATTTTTATTTTTTAAAAAGTAAATTTTAAATATGCGAGTGTAAATAAAATTCCTTTCTATCGATATATGTACGAACATATGTACATATATATCATATTAAAGGAAAAAAAAGGTTGCAATACTTTTTAAAATCGTTAAAAAACTCTCGAAGTTTTATTTTTAAAAATTTGGACAAATTTTTTTAAATTTATATAAAAAAAACTAAAGATAAAAATTTGTTGAATGATTTTTTTATACAAATATAAATTCAATTATTATTTTACAATTTATAATTTAAGTTCAAGTAAAAAAATTTAAAAATAAAAAAAAGAGTGGAAATAAAATTATATTCATACCCACACCTTGATTCTTTTACTTAAACTATAAACTTAAGCTATAAACTTTCCTGAATTCAATTCACCTCAAAATAATATTCTCACTTTTTTTCTTGACTTTATAAGTTGTTAAAATTTAAATATTGATTGATTAATACCCAAACAGTAAATAAAAATAAAATTACTCTTTTGTACATAGATATGTATTGTATTTTTATCGTGATCTTTCATTTTATTAACAGCGCACAATATGAAGCCGAATCCGTGTCCACTCTCAAACAATTGGCGGACTTTCTGGAGGAACAGAACACAACTCCCACGTTGTTTCTGCATCTGCAGGATACGAGTGCCGTCATGATCGATCAGTTGCAGAAGTTTATGCATGCGAATGAAACCTTTACACAGCGAACCGTTGTCATTAGTCGATCGCCACTGGCCATTTATCAGGTTGTTATTTATTTATCACTTGCTAAAGAGTTCACTTTGAGTAGTTAAAAAAAAACGGTGAAAGATAACCACATGACTAATATATGTTTAAACATAAAAGCACTATCTGTTATAAACTGATAATTTGTACTAAGTATTTGTTATCTTTGACAGCTGCGCAAACTGAGACCCGAGATTATTTGTGGGCTGTGGCATGAAAGTTATCTATCGTTTTCCATGCTCAAGTCCTCAACACTTATTACCTCAATTTATGGTGCGATCCTTCGCAATATTATTGCTCCTGTAATTGGCATTAGTGTGGTGTTTCTTAACAAAGAGGAGTTCAATTTGTGAGTATATATAAATACGTATACTTATTTATTTATAATTATTTTGTAATGCTCCAATTCTTTCTTTGTTGCCATTGAAGGCACATCGGCGATCTGTGGCGCAATGTGGGCGTGCGTCCAATTGTCTACATGGTGAATTCCCCGAACGAGAAACGCTATTTTCAGAAAACTATGAAAACGCAATACCTCACGGACTCATTGCGTTCCGAGCCGCATCTCTTGATGAAAGCCTAAAGCACAAACAAACGAAGAAACAAACACGATATTCAAATTGTGCGCGCACATACAAATCAAATCACAAATCACTTGCATTTACATTTATATTTATTTAAGTAGCTTTTATGCACAAACAATTTGTTTAATTTATTTATTTGATTGTGCACCTTCTTACACATTTGATATGTGTATATTCTATGTTTTATAGTATTACCCAGTGAACTTGTAACTTATTTATGTTTTATGCTAAGATTATTATGCTTTATTTGACGTAGATGCTATTTATTATTATTATTAATATTATAAGAGGAGCCGGTGCTGAAAGTTTTTTTTACCAAACACAATCCTCATACGTCCTTAAACATTTATTTTATATTTAGAATTTATTGTTCACTTTGTTGTTATTTATATTCTTTTATATTTTACACTATCTATTTCTCAATACGGCACAAATTTCATGAAACGCTGCCACAATATGTTCTCAAACCTTGTAAGCTAGGCTCTTTGTATTTATATGTGCTAAATACACAATATACGAGTATATACATACATAAATAATAATTAATATAGGCAGCTTTTATACGCAACATTTTACTCAATTATACCAACATTTTGTAGTCCCTTGTTATTTAGAATCGAAAGAATTTCAAATGCTTGTCAAAGATGGCTAAGAACGAAACTTTAGATATACGAATATACCAAAAAGCAAAACTATTTTATAAATATGCAATTGATTTATAATGTGTATGCATGACAAATTTCAAAGAGAGAAAACTAAATAAATAAACGATTATTGAAGGCAATCCAAAGTTAGTTAAAAATGCTTTTTACTTGTATCTCAAACACAATCCAATCATTTGGTTTATCATTTATATAGTATTGACTAAATAAATGTGAATATCATTTACATAAAAAACTCTTTCTTTAAGTTAATTTTTTAATTATCTTTATTAGTTAGAAATCTTCATTAGAGTCCTTACAAGGTAAGCTATGTGCTCATTTTTATATATATATTTATATGTATTCAATATTCATTGTGTATTTTTTATAGGTCTAGATTAAGTTTTATGTATGTCTTGTTTATGTATTCTTGAGCGTGTCTTTTTTTTATTCTTATCCGTATAACGATACTCATTCATTTTGATTAACTTAAAATTAACAATATATAGCTATATTACCGTTCTGTAAACATTTTTTGTACACAGGAGGCATAAACAATAAACAGTAAAAAGATGCAAACGTAAAACTAAAATTTGTAAGTGTATAAAAAGAATTTAATAAGTGTAATCAAGAATGTATTAAATTATTTTCGGCGAGAGCGTGTGGCCCGTTTGGGCGCCTCGGCGGCAGCTGGTTGATCCTCCTTGGGCGCTGTCACCACTGTCTCCTCAGTCGTCTCAAAGTGCACCTTGCGACCACGTCCACTGCGCGATGGCGTTGCCGTCTCCTGAACGTTCTCCGCTTCATCAGCGACCTTGACAGCGCGTCCGGCACGTCCACGTGCTGGCGCCGCTCGCTTGGTGGCCGGCACCTCTTTCGGCACCTCGACTTCATGTACTTTCTCTATCTCAGCAGTCGCTGGCGTCTTTGCCCGTGCTCCGCCCCGCGGTTTCTTAGTTGCCGGCTGCTGATCTCCCACTTCATCGACTATTTTGGCTTTGCGTCCACCACGTTTAACGGGCGTGGGCGCCGGTGCAGCAGCTTCGGCTTCTTCCCCAGCAATTTTAGCGGTTTTCACAGCCGGCTCCTCGGTATGATCGTCAGCACTTTCAGCAGCCGCCTTTGCCTTTCCCGCACGACGTTTGGGCGTTGCCGGTCGAGCCGCTGCGTCCACCAGTTGCTCCAGGGCTTTGATCGTCGGCTGACGAACACGACGTCCACGCGATGTAGACGGCTTATCATCGTCAGATGTTTCGCTATAGTTCTTGCGCGGCATATTGCGTCCCTCGCGTTTCTGTGAACTCGTCGGTTCTGGCAGGACGATGGGAGCAACAGGCGTAAGCACTTCCACCACTGCCTCCACAGGCTTTGACGGCAGCGGAGTTGATGGTTTTGGGAGTGGTGATGTTCCGGGCTCTGCCGGTTTCGCAGTTGTCGTCACAGGCGTTTTGTTGCCACCAAGTTTACGTGCTCTACGCGATGAGCCCGGCTTGTCCTCGTCCGATGTTTCGCTATAGTTCTTGCGTGGCAAATTGCGTCCCTCCCGACGTCGGGGAGTCAGCTCATCCTCTGAGCTGAGCACCTGAGGCTTCGGCGACACCATAACGCTGACAATTGCCGCAGTCTCGATAGGTTGTATGGGTAGACTCTGGATATCAAATTGCTGCGTCTCCTCTTCAACAGGTGCGGACACAGATGGCTTACGCCCTCGGCGTGCCGTTGTCTTCTTGGGCTGTGGTGGTTCCTCCACGGTTATTTCCACACTTGTCGATGGCTTACGAACGCGTCGCGTGTTCTTCTTCTCAGCTGGCGGCTCCGCAGCTGCGGCAACATCTACGCTGGGTTTTCGAGCACGTCGCGTTGGTTTCTCGCTTGTCGCCAGTGGTTGAACTTCGGCGTGTGCCACATCAGCCGATGCATTGCGTCCGCGTCGCTTAGGCTTGATCTCAGCTGTTTCAACGGGTTGTGCTTCTTCATCCGCGGTTGCCTTGCGTCCCCGACGAGTCGAGCTCTTTTCGTCAGAGCCTGAGGCCTCAACAATAGTTGGAGCTTCTTCATCAGTTGTTGCTTTGCGTCCCCGACGAGTTGAGCTCTTTTCGCCAGATCCTGGGGCCTCATCAATAGTTGAAGCTTCTTCATCCGCGGCTGCCTTGCGTCCCCGACGAGTTGAGCTCCTTTCATCAGAACCGGAAGCCTCAACAACGGTTGGTACTTCTTCTTCAGTTGTTACCTTGCGTCCCCGACGAGTCGAGCCCTTGTTGTGCGAAACAGAGGCCTCAACAACGGTTGGTACTTCTTCATCAACGGTTACCTTGCGTCCGCGACGAGTTGAGCCCTTGTTGTGAGGCACTGAGGCCTCAACAATAACTGGAGCTTCTTCATCAACGGTTGCCTTGCGTCCGCGACGAGCTGAGCCTTTTACGCGGGCATCGGAAGCATCTTTCACTACCACCGCAGAGACTGTTTCCGCCAACGGTTCCTCCTCTGGCACAACATCCGCAGACGGATCCACTTCAGCTGCATCCATTTCAGCTGTCGCTTCGAGTCTCGATCTCTTTTCTGCCGGTTCACCTGCTTCATCAATTACTGACAAGTGTTCCTTTGATGTCTTGTCGCTCTCAACTGTTTCAGCGGATGCTTTTCGTGCATTCCGAGTGGCTTTCTTAGCTGGTAGCTCCACGGTTTCAACTGCAACTGTGTCTTCTGCCGACGCTTTGCGATAACGACGTTTGGGTTTCTCCTTAATTTGCTCGACAGCTTCCGCAGTGTGCGCTGCGGGCTCAGAGTCTTTTTGCGGCTCAGCTGAAGCAACATCGGCGGAGGCTTTTCGTAGACGTCGTTTGGGCTTATCAGGGTCGACTGCATCTTCTGTATTCTTTTCTGCATGCTCTTCTGATTTGGCAACATCGGCCGATGGCTTCCTTCCACGTCGTTTTGGCTCGATTGTGTCTTCTTTTTTCTCTTCAACGTGTGCTTCAGTTTCAACCACTTCTGCTGAAGGTTTTCGTCCACGTCGTTTTGGCTTATTAAATTCTTCTAATTGCTTTGATTTCTCTTCGTCGTGTTTTTCAGTTTCCAAAACTTCTGCCGACGATTTTCGTAAGCGTCGCTTCGGTTTATCCAAGTCCACTGCTATTTCGATTGCTTCCTCGCTTTGGGTTTTGGTTTCGACAACATGTCGAGAGTGGGTTTGTCCTCGCCGTTTTGGTTTATCCAATTCGACAGTTTCGACTTTTGCTGCAGGTTTTCCTCGTCCTCGACGTTTTGGTTTATCCAAGTCTTCTACTTGTTTAGATTTTCCATCAGCAGGCTCTGCATTTTCGACGACTTCCACTGAAGGCTTTCGGCCACGTCCCTTTTGTTTCTCCAAGTCGACTGCCGCGTTCACTTTATCTTCAGCTTCAACCACTTTCGCCAGTTTTTGACCTCGTTGCTTTGGTTTTTCCAAGTCGATGTTTTCTTCCTTCTTCTCTACTACGGGCGCTTGAGAGTCAACATTTTCTGCTGGAGATTCCTGTTGCTTGTGCTTATCCAAGTCATTTGGTTGCTCCACTTTTTCCTCGGTCTTGTCTTCAATTTCGACAACTTCCGCCGTTGGTTTTCGCACACGACGTTTTGGTTTTTCTGAGTGAATTTCAGCTGTTAATTTTGTATCCACATGCGATGATACAGCTGCAACATCCTCCTCTGCTTTGTGCACATTATTAGGCTTTTGATCTTTCGTTTGGACTTGAGTTTCCTTGAGTTCCAAGGCAACACTTGGTTTCCTGGTACGTTTTGTTAGTTTTATCTCA
Organism: Drosophila subquinaria; assembly: GCA_037043405.1. Lineage (NCBI taxonomy): Eukaryota > Metazoa > Arthropoda > Insecta > Diptera > Drosophilidae > Drosophila > Drosophila subquinaria. The sequence continues at coordinate 59,345 of JBAMBL010001752.1, forward strand.
GTCGGTTCAGTGTCAAAGTCTTCAGTTGTCGACGGCTTGCGGCTACGTCCTTTCTTTGGTATTGTGTCCATTGAGATAACCGGATTCTTATCTTCAACCTTGCTCTCAATAATTTGAGTGGTGGGTTCGACAATTTCTGTCGATTTGGTGTCTTGTTCTGGCGCTTTTGATGCCTCCGTCTGATCGGTTTTATTCTGTGCTTCATCCAATTCGATTGCTTCAACTTCACCAGATGCCTGTTTCTCCTCTGTATTCAAAGCCACATTTTGCTCTTTAAGATTAGCTTCAACAGATAGACTTTCAACCACACAACTGGCATCCAAATCAATAACTGCTGAGTTATCTTCAATTTTACTTGAAAGCCCTTCAGGTGACGCTTTCTCAGTTTTCGAAGGATCATTTTGAGCATCGGTAGCTTGATCGGAAATCTGTTTTTCGATTTCTGCATTCATTGTTTGTTCTGCAACCACGTCTCGTTCATTTAGATCTTGTTCCTTGACTATTGAATCATTTAAAGCGGACTTCTGCTCAGTTTCAGACTCTTTACTCTTTGTTGACGGTTCTATGACATCTGGAATATGCTTTGATTCGTCATGTTCAGCATTTTCCACTCCATTTTCGTCTAATGACACATTGGCACTTAATTCAGTTAATGGCTTCTCTTTGTCTCTGTGTTCAGCTTCATTAGCAGTTTGAGGCTCTTGAATTTCAGCAGATGTAGATGCGGAATCCCTTTTGTCAAGCTCAACCAAGGACTTATCAGTTTCGGCAATACTTATTGCATCCTGTTCAATCAAAGAATCATTTGCAGTCGTGGATTCTAGACTGACTTTAGCTTCGTTTCCTGACGCATTTTCTGCAGATTTTGATTTAATTTCGGAAACATCAAGTTGTTCATTTTCCTGGTCATCTTTAGTTGCAACTGAAGCATCCAGTTTAACTAGTGAATCGTCCGTATTTGTAGCTTCCACTTCAGCCTGGGGATTGATTTCATCAAGCGGCTCATTTAACGATTTTTCTGCAGAAGTTGATGATATTGTGGACACACTCAGTTGCTCATCTCCCTTGTCGCTCAATGCATTCAGTTCAATCAATGAATCATCAACATTCGTGGCTTCAACATTGTCTTGAGTTTTGTTTTTATCATTCAGTTTGATTGACGATTTTTCCGGTGTCTTTGAAATAATTTCGGGAAGTCGTTCCTGCAGTTGTTCCTCCTCCTCATCGGTTTCTGAATCTAGATCAATTACAAAGTCATCAGCAGCTTGTTCTTTAACAAGTTCCTCTGTCATGTGTGTTTCTGGCACATCTCTTGCCATTGCCGTAAGTTCCACCTCAGATTGTGCTATATTTTCATTATTATCTTGATTTGACGGGGCTTCAAGAGATGTTGATAAAGTTTGAACAGGTGACTCATCAAGATTTCCTTGCTTGTCTGTTTCAACTTCAACTGGTGCATCTATTTCAACCAAAGACTCGTCAGCATTCGTGGATTTCAAATCCGTTCCTCCTTTTCCTGTTTCTGCTGCATCCATTTGAACCATAGACCCATCAGCATTCCTGGATTCTAAATTAGCTTCAGTTTTATCTTCAGTCGACGGAGCTTTAGCTGATATTGGTAGAGTTTCACCAGCTGATTTCTCTTCCTTTTCTGTTCCAGTTACAACTGATGCATCCATTTGAACCATAGACTCATCATCATTCGTAGATTCCACCTCAAGTGGAGATTCATTTACAACCTCATTTCGATTTGACGGAACTTCAAGTGATGTTGACGGAGTTGTAGCAGCTTCTTCACTTAGATTTTTTTTCTTCTTTTCTGTTTCAATTACAACAGATGAATCTATTTCAACCAAAGACTTATCAGCATTCGTGGATTTCAAATCCGCTTCTCCTTTTTCTGATTCTTCTGCAACTGATGCATCCAGTTGAACCATAGACTCAGCAGCTTTCGTGTATTTCACCTCAACTTCAGACGGGACTTCAAGAGTTGTTGATAAAGTTGTAGCAGCTTCTTCACTAAGATTTTCTTCCTTCTTATCTGTTTCAATTACAGCCGATGCATCCATTTCAACCAAAGACTCCTCAGCATTCGTGGAATCTCCAGCAGCTTTAGGTTGATCTTCAATCTCAACTTGACTCGACAAGATTTCAGCAGATGTTGATAAGATTTGTTGATCACGATGTTCCCCTTTCTCTGTTTCAGCTGCAGCTGATGCATCCAATTCAACCAATGACTCATCAGCATTCGTGGATTCCAAATCGGCTTCAGTTTTATCTTCAATCTTATCTTGAGTCGACAGAGATTCAGCAGATTTTTGTAGAGTTTCAGCAGCTGATTCGCCAAGATGTTCCTCTTCCTTTTCTGTTTCAATTACAGCCGATGCATCTATTTCAACCAAAGATTCGTCAGCATTGGTGGATTCCAAATTGGCTTCAGTTTGCGCTTCAGCAGATGTTGATAAAGTTTCAACAGCGGATTGTGATTCTGCTTTTTCAGCATCATCTACAGTCGTAGCCTCTGGATCGGCAGATTGGATTTCCTCATCTGACTTGTTCAACGATTTTCCAGAAGACGTGGATAAATTTTCAGCAAGTTTCTTATCGGCATGCTCCTCTTCATTCTTTAATTTTACAACAGCTGATGCATCCACTTCAATTAATGAATCGTCTTGACCTTCGTTTTCATTATCAAGTTTATCTAAAGGTTTTTCCGCACATTTTGAAATAATTTCAGGAAGTCGTTCATGAAGTTGTTCCTCCTCCTCCTCAGTTTCTGCATCTAGATCAATTACAGATTCATCAGCAGCTTGTTCCTTAATGTGTTCCTTCGACTTGTTTGTTTCCCGATCGACATGAGTTTTATGTTCAATCTCAGACTGACTTGGAACTTGTTCCTCGACCTCTTCCTCAGCTACAACTGATGTATCCAGGACGCTTATTGAATCGCTAGCCAATTCAACATTGGCTTTAACCTCTTTAGTCTCTGTTGACAATTCTTCTGAAGATTTGGTTACAAGTTGCGGAGCAAGCTCATCACTAGTTGCGCTTGAGACATCAGAGATAGTCACAGCTTCAGATTCATTTTCGATTTTATTAACCAGTTGCTCTGACGATTGTTCATTGCCATCTCCATTTTCTGATGTTTCCTTGCCAGGCTCTGTTTTCTTTTCTTGGCTTTCGTTTATTGACTCCATATTCTGCATAGATTCATTTTGAGCTGATATTTCAACAGCTTCTTCCTGAACTTGCTGCTGATGAATATCAGACTTGGGTGCTGAAGAGTTGGCATCAATCGGCGATTCATCTTTTGTTGCTAGTTCTGGTAAAGTTTCTTCTGGTTGCTGATCAGTTTCGGGTACATCTGAAGTCGGCTTGTTAACATCGGACTCATCAGGATACGTAGGGACAACCTTATCAGCTTCTGTTGAAACTTTCCTATCCAGTTGAATCTCCGAATTTTCATTATCTACATTTGAGGCATCTAATTCAATTATGGAGTCTTCTTCGTTTGAGTCCTTGTCTTGAATGTTACTTGAAGCATTGATTGAGGAATCATCGGCGGGTTGAGTTTCAGCTGCCAGACTTAAATCAGCACCGTAAATCGTTGATGTTTTTGTTACTTCTGCCTGTGCTGAAGACTCATCTGTGGTTGTATCCAAGCAAGAAGCTTCCAAGTCAATTGCAAATTCACTTTCAATCTTTGAATCCATTTGATTGTATGATGTCTCAGCATCTGTTGCTTCTGCATCCTGGTCATTCTTTTGCTCCTTCGAAGAGGCCAATTTTTCTTTCGTGTTATCCAGCGTAGATTCCTCTTCTGTCAGATCAATCGACTTCTCTTCATTTAGGACAATTTTGCTGGCAGAAGAATCTCTGGCGACATTTGCTTCATTTTTGTCTTCTTTTTTATCATTGATAAGCTCGTCGTCAATTTGGGAGTCATTTAATGGAATAATTGAATCGTCAGCAGTTGATTTCTCAATCTCTTCTTGCTCCTTCAAAGAGGCCAATTCGTCTTGCGTGTTATCCAGCGTAGATTCCTCTTCGGTTAGATCAATTGACTTCTCTTCATTTAGGACAATTTTGCTTGTCGACGATTCTTTAGTGACATCTGCTTCATTGTTGTCTTCTTTTTTATTATTTATAAGCTCGTCGTCAATTTGAGAGTCATTTAATGGAATGATAGACTCGTCAGCATTTGATTCCTTAACCTCTTCTTGACTGTCCAATTTAACTTCTTCCACATCAGCCTCGTTAGCATTTGATTTCTCAATCTGTTTTTGCTCCTTTGAAGAGGCCAATTCGACTTGCGTGTTATCCAGCGTAGATTCCTTTTCTGTTGGATCAATCGACTTCTCTTCATTTACAGACGATTCTTGTGCTTCATTTTTGTCTTCTTTTTTATTATTTATAAGCTCGTCGTCAATTTGAGAGTCATTTAATGGAATAATAGACTCGTCAGCATTTGATTCCTTAACCTGTTCTTGACTGTCCAATTGAACTTCTTCGACATCAGCCTCGTCGTCGCTAAGAACTAAGGGCTCGGATAAACCAACCATGGAATCAGTATCTGAGCCTTCATCCAGCATGTCGTTCTTGGTCGTTTTAGTAGCCATTTCAGCTGGCTTCGTTTCCTCCAGTGTCACATCACACGAGTCCACGCCAGTGACAACCAATGGTTCGGAGAACATAGAATCCGTAGTTCGATCCAGCATTTGAATGCCGCTCACGTCGCAGATGCCGGGTGATTGGGGCCTATCTGCGTAGCTCTCGTCGATAAGTGCATCTTGATGTGAATCCATCTCACCTCCCTTTTTGAATGCCGTGCTTGTCAAGGGATCTTTTTGAGAGGTCTCAGCATGAGAGATGTTCATGAGAGCCTCGGATCGAACTGTGTCACTGGGCTCTACAGTGGGTGTACTCGATGTTGACAGGGGATCAGTCTCGGAAACAGCTGCCGTACTAATTGCAGTCACATTGATCTCGTTCTCAGAATCTTCCACAGTTACTTCCGGATCTGTTGTCTCTACAGCAAGTACATCGTCAAATATTTTGTCCAAATGCAGCGTGGCATTGGTCGCATTAAGGTCATATTCCGTGGTCGTTGCCAGCGACTTATCGATCGACTTTAGCACGGCACTAGCGGGATCATTGGGAACCATAAGGTTTCTGCCACGAGGCGTCTTGAAGTACATGTCTTGAGTCTCGGACTTGGACAATTCCAGTGCAACCCGGCCTACGGTTACAGATCGCTTAGGCGTTGACGCATCCAGCAGTTCTTCAGGATTCTCCTTGGGTGTGCGAATCATTTCGCGCAGTCCTTTGAAATGCGGCGTGCTGCAGCTCTTTGGAGTCTTCAGCAACTCACGCATGCCGTGATAGTCGATTTTGTCGGGCTCATCGGTATCCTTAGTTGACAATTCAGTGCCATAATCCTCATCGGCAACCGTTGGCAATTTGTCAGCTGTAAATATAAAAAGAATTTCAATTTATGTACAACCCACATATGTATATTTATCTGCTTACCGCTCGCAGCATCCTCCTCAACGATGACGCCCATGTCACCAACTGATTCATCCACTGGCAATGCCCGCTTGGGAGTATTGGATAACAAACGCTGTGATTTACGCGAAGTTGTTGGCAACTCCTCGCTAAGGCGGCGCTTACGCTTGGGCGTAACGAGAGCTGCCACATGCCGCTGACTCTCCACAACAGCGGAGGTTGAGGCCCGGCGAGTTGGCTTCAAGCTTTGCTCATGTTTTTGCCTGACCTCAATGATGGAACGTCGTAGGCTGCGTCTCGGCGTAAAACCTGCGTCTGCGTTGACTGCATTATCTACAATAAAAGTAAATGTGTTAAATGTAAAGACAAGCTCCAATATTATTACAAGCTACTTTTGTTTTTCATCTCTAAGCTGATATAGATTTCGAAAACAGATTTCGAAAATAAAACAAGAGCGCATAGCACAAAGTCACGACAGATGGACAACGAATCACGTTTGCTATCGACTATCGGCTGAGCCCAATTCCAAATTTATATCAGCTTCAGAAATGCCACTAATAATAATATTACACTTAAAGCAAACTAAAAATATATTGTCAAATAAGCACCTAGTTCCATTGAGCTAAAAAACTGCTGATTTAAGTCAAATCATTTGGAAACACTTACGATTAGGGAAGATGTCATCTTCATTTGTGGACACCTCTTCGCAAATGGTATCCTCATTTGTGGGCACCTCTTCGCAAATGGTATCCTCAGCTAGGTGTACATCTGTAATCGTGACCAAATCTGTAAGTTGAATCCACTGTAGATACGAAACAAATGCAAACAACAAACGGCATGACTTACCTTCCTGATATGTCGAAGTTGTGGGCACCTCCTCGCAGATGTTGTCATCAATAACATCGACTGCTTCCGCATTGCCAAGACTTTTGTTGATGGGATCTGTTGTCAAGTTTTCGTCGGATTTCTCTAGCTGAATTGATGGCTTGTCAGCTGCACAATTCTTGTCGATAACTGGAGACTCGTTGGCAACCTTAGAATTTGACAATTGCTCGACGTCTGCTTCGTTCAAATCGTAAGTTCTGTTTAAGTTCTCCTCATCCGATGCTTCATTCAGATTAACAATCTCCTTGTTAATTTCCTCGCATGCTTCTGCATCTTTGGGACTTGCTAGAGGGAAATCCTTTGTGCTGCTCTCATTTAGTTTCAATTCCACTTCAGTTAGTTTACTCTGCCTGGGTTCATTTTCGTCTAAAATACTATCTAGGAACAGTTTTTGACTCTCATTGCCAGCGTCTTCAGTGTTAATTAATGCCTCCAATGCTGGACCAGTCGCATTTTGCTCATCATCAATTGTAAACGTTAGACTTAGCTCAGCGTTTGAGTTCTCTGCTTTTTCTGGTGTTGAAGATTCGTGTAGTTCAAAGCTTTGCGGTTGCTTTGCTCTGGGTGTCTGGTCGAGTTTTGGTGATCCAATCCGGTTGGGTGACTCTGGTTTGGGCGAGTAATCAGGCCGACGTGCCTTGGGCGACTCTTGTTTAGGTGAGTTAAGAGCACGACGTGCTTTGGCCACCAACTTGTTGCTCATGCCAACATTTGGACTGATTTTCGCATTCGCTGCCAATGTTTTCCGTATCTTGGAAATTTTGTTTTCGCGTGGGCTGCTCAATGACATCGATTGCCGTTTACGCGGCGATGTCTGAGGCTCTTTGACATTGACAGCCGGTATTTGTCGTCGTCCGGGCGTGCGCCACTGTGGATGCGGATGGAATGGCAGGCGACGTGGGGCTGTCAGGCATTGCCGACGTGCATCGAGCAGCGACTGTCGCTTGGTCGCATCTAGCGGTGTTGTCGGAGTCCGGGAGTTTGTGGCTATTTGCTTCTTGGCACTGGTCAGAAGGGCTCTCTTCATCAGAGATTGCGGCGTTCGCTTGGGCGTGGAACCTGCCGCCAGTAGCTTCTCCTTAGGCGTGTTCATTACCCCGCGTTGTTGCAGCTTCGCTGATGCTGTTGATGGCGTTGACGAGTTTGTTATGTCTATAACAAGGACAGAGGAATCCGATGATTCATCTGTAGAGTTGACGCTAATGACCCCAACACTGCCTGGCGTTTGTTTTGGAGTTACGCTTAGTGTTGGTCGCAGCCGCTGCGGTGTCGTCAGATCAACTAGATACATGGACGTGGGTCGTTTGCCAGCCAAAGCCTTTTTGGATGTGGACGGCGTGCTGAAGTCGGGCAGATCACGACTGCAGCTGTCATCGTTTAGCTCAGAGAGCACACTTTTGGGCGTATTATAAACGCTTTTCGGTGTCGTTGCCGTTGATGCCACTCCCATTCCACTTGTTGGCTTCAGTACAGCCGTAAAGGACTTTTCTATCTTAACGCCTGTTTCACGCGGTGAAAACGAGGTGATTACAACGTCAGAGCGAGCACAGAGCTGCAACATCAACTTGTTGCCAAGCGTGCTGGTGTTTTCCTTATTCTGTGTCGCCTCCAGCAGATCCACTTTGGGCTCTGTCTCGTCAGCATCCTTGCCTGGTGCCGTAATACTGGGATCTGGCTCTGCTGTGGTGGAGATTTCTGCACTGTTGCTGCTTGTAGAGGTCTCCAGTTCTCGCGATTCAATAGACGTGTTGCCCTCATCGTCCGAGTTGATCGAATACCGAAAGCTGCAAGCAACAGGAGGTCAATAAAATAGTGTACTCTAAAAATACTTTATGTGAATAATCTTAGAATGCAATTTATAATTTGAATTTAATAATAAATTTTAAAAATAAAATAGTTTTAACCAAAACATATATTATATATATTTGAATTTAATAGATGCACTAAAGTAAAGTGGTTATATGGAATATTATTTGTTATTAGTAATTTTATTATTCATAAAAAAAAAATAAACAAAAATATAAAATTGTGTTATACAAAGAATGGAAATTGGTTAGGCAAAAGGATCTTCAATTTTTGATTTTCTGCGTGTCTTGATTTTCTTGACTTTGAGCATATGGCAGCATTTTTAGGGGTTGCCTGCCCCTTCAATACACAATATCCGACTACCTGGCATGCTGTTACTTACTTGTGCACAGTGAGGCGATTGTCAAACGGACGACGTTGTCGGTTGCCCTGAAGGATATACACACAAAGAAAGAGAGAGAGGATGCCAGTGGCATTAGTAACAATAACTATAACTGTACCAAGGATGCGATTGTACTTACTTTTAACGATGGAGACGAGTTGGCCGCTTGCTCGGGTGGTGCTCGATCCGGTGTGCCTAGCTCCTCCGACTTCGGAAAGTGCCAGGTGTAGACTTCATTCAGTATCTTAATGCGAGCACCATGAAGCAGCGGACGCTTGGCAGTGACATGCACCACCTGGTCGTTTAGCAGTATGGGCTCGTTGCGGGAATGATTGTAAATGGATACCTATTTATATTTTAAGAAGGAGCGCGCGAAAATTGTAACATTTACATTGTTAGTTATTTTGTTAAAGGGCAAATCGATATACACAGAAGACGCGCGCATTTCTGTAGCACACACACACGCACACACACACAGAATACTCACCCTGCCAAATGCATCGCATTTGATTTCACAGTGAACGCGCTCGGCGTCGGGCAGCACCAAATCGCAGCCCAAAAAGGAGCCCACCTGGAATTCACGTCCTTTGGCTGCATGTGCCACCGAAACGCCAGCGGCATTTACAAAATTCAATTGCGCGCCATCCAGCGACATTATACATTTGCGTTATATCCGAAAACACACAAATTGTACACAATGCAACTGAGAAAAAATAATAGTGATTGTGGGCGGTGTGAGCGTTGGCGGCGGCGGCTGCAACTTTCGCTTGATGGCGAAAAAAGGAAGCCGCAAGCGAAAATCTGGCTTAGCTTAAACAAAACACTTGCTATCCAATAACACAATATAGCTATGGTAGCTGCACACAATTATTCACCATTATTTTAATTTTTAAACTGATTTTATTGACTTTATTATATGTTTTTTACCACAATCAGCCCGGTTTTCTGTACAGGAATTCTTTTTGCAAGGGACGCGCGGTCAAGACATGCCAATCTGATTAAATATGCAGTTAAATTCAAACGCAGCCAATTTATGTTATTGCAGAGCTGCCAACTTGATTAATTTCTGTGGCTTGCAATTGATAACAACGTTTTAAAATTTAAATTAAAGCAATTAATGAATTGTCTATTTTAATCATACAATTCTTTTAATAATTCATAATTTTTCATAATTTACTTTATTATTTCCAACTATTATATTTCGATATATAATCAATATCGAAAACGCAGACTGCGAGCAAATAAATCGATAATTGCTCGTGAAAGTACCCAGCCCTGGTTAAACCATCTGCCCGGCCGCTGCCTGTTAGAATTTTTATATTTTAAATTATTTATTTCTATATGACACTGTGTAAATATTAGAGAATAACAATGTCAAAACTAATAATGAATCAACTGAGCCATCCACAGCGTGTGCGGCTACTATATAAGACCATATTGAGACTACATCGAGGTAAGTGCAACTGACAAACATAAACAAACTCAAGATTAAATTCAAAACATTTGAATATCTAGGCCTGCCGACAGAGCTGCGCGTCTTAGGAGATAACTACGTGCGCGACGAATTCAGGCGGCATCTAAAATGCAATCCAATGGAGGCACAACTCTTCATGACTGAATGGGCCGTAAGTTTTACGTAAGCGTATTCCGTATATTCTCATTGTCATGACTTTTCCCCCCCCCCCATTAGCGTTACGCCTCCACGATCACAGAGCAGGTGGGACTGCGCGGCAAACCGAAGGGTGAGCTGGGGGAGGAACTGGACCCACAGGCAGTGGAAATGCTTAAGGATGACCAAGTGGTACAGCTCTATGAGCTCATGCTGGCCGCCAAGGGACTCAACGGCGATACGATAACAAAGGACGATGTGCGTGGCAGTAACAAAAAATAAAGTATTGCTCTATGTTTATTGTTTTTCCAAAACCTTGTACTCGTACTTAATGCCGTTCTCCTCCTGCACGCCCAGGGGCGTGTCGCTATCGAGCGGCACCTCCTTGAAGCCTTGCGGTATCTTGGGGAAGAAAGTGTCGCACTCGAACTGGCCTTGAACCTTGGTCAAATACAAGCGATGGCAACGCGGCGAATCCATTGCTTCAGCGTAGACACCACTGCCACCCACAATCCACACGTTCTCGATTTGATCGCGGTATTCGTTGCTCTCAATCTTTTTCATAGCCGCTTCCAGATCACTGCAAAGCAACACATCCTCGGGTAAATCGTCAGGAGTTAACGTCGTGCTAAGCACGATATTGAGACGTTCGGGCAGCGGACGCTTGCTCTCAGGAATGCCGAAATAGGTTTTACGACCCATGATGGCCGCATTACGCTTCGCAGGATCACAGACGCGCTTTGTCGTGCGGCTAAAATACTTTAGCTCCGATCTGATGATGGAAAATAATTTTTTCAATGACATTCCAAATTTGCGATATTCCAGAGACTCACTTGATATGCCAGGGAAGATCGCCCTTGATGCCAATGCCAAAGTTCTCGCAAACAGCAACGATTAAACTGTACCTCAGCATCTTGTGATATAATTGCAACTGCGTCGATTTATCTCTGGCTTATCTTTTTTATATCACCTCGAAATGAGAAAAACATTCGAACATTTATTATTCAAAGCGAACAACACATTTGTTATCGACCTAGTTTTCCGTCACGTTTTGATCGATTGTCTGAGACCGGTAATCGGTATATGAATTATCGTACTAGAGCTGGAAAAACATATTTGTACGCGGCTAGCGATTAATTTGATAGCTTTCGAAGAAAAACATCAATACATATACTGGGGTGCCACAGAAATCGCTTTAGCTTGAATTTCACTTAAATTTCATAAAAATTTGAGTGAAATTCAAGCGAAAGCAATTTCTGTTAAATTTCATACAAATTTGAGTGAAATTCAAGCGAAAGCAATTTCTGTGGCACGCCCAATAATTTCGTAAGTGGTATTCTTAATCGACTGACTTCGATCTATCATAAAATTAAAATATCAATTAACATCGATATATTTCCAGCTTTAATTTAAACTGAGGATCGAAAAATAAAATTTTCCAAGTGAACTTTTGATAAGTACTACGTTTTATTTCTTGACTAATTAGATATATATGTATGTAAATGCCAATATATAATATGTGCAAGCGAGATGTTAAATATTACTCTGGTCCCTCCATCAGCCAATAGGTTTCCATATCCCCTTTGCCCTTGACTTTCACAAAGCCTCGCAGCTCCACTTTGTAGCCCACCTCACGCACCTTCAAGGCCGTGTAGTTGGACAATTGGATCTTCCACGGATCGCAGCTGCTCTCCATGCGCGAGGCCGTGTTCACGGTGTCTCCAAATAAGCAGTACCGAGGCACCTTCATACCAACGACTCCTGCCACCACTGGGCCAGAGTTGATGCCCACACGAATGGCCACATCTGGCAGGTTGTGAGCTTTCACCTTCTTGGTCACACGCAGAGCCAAATCGCAGGCGTGTTCCGCATGCAAGGGATTTATGTCTGGAGCCCCAGACACTGCCATGTAGACCATGCCCACAGTTTCCACCTTGTAGACAAAGGGAGATATGATCTCCTCGTCCAGTGCGGAGAATACCTTGTTCAAGGTGTTAACCGCCTGCATGGCTTCTTGGATATTGTTTGAGCCGCTGTCGCAGATGTTCATTACCTCAATGAATATGACGGAGACCTCCTCAAAGCTCTGGCAGACATGTTCCTGACTCATCCTCATTCGTTCGGCAATCGGTCGTGGTATCATGGAGTATAAAAGCTCGTCTCCCTGCCGTTTCCAGGAATCGGCCAACTCCAAAGACTTTTCCAGTTCATCCGAACGCTGCTCCTCTTTTTCAAAGAGCATCTCCAGCTTGGAGCAATGTTGCCAGCCCGCCATGACAAGTTCCCGACTCAGGCCATGGGGATTGAGATCATTTAGATACAAACCAATGCCATGTAACTCATCGAGGTTCTCTATCAATGGACTGCACAGAAAGATTAAAGAGTCGACATCCTTAATATAAAACATTTGTCCCTTTAGTAGAATGGATCGCAGTCCAACTGACGGTCGCCGCTGTCCTGTAGCTGGATCGATTTCATCCTTGGCCGCGGCCGCTGCTGCTTCCTCCTTGTCGTTCTCATGCTCCTTTGTAAACTCATGGGCCTTGGCCACCGCCATAGTCTGGGCCTCGTTCAAGCTATCTTCATCCTCGTAGTTGCCATAGTCCATGTTGAGTGCCGCATCGTAAGCAGCGCGATTGTGTCCAGTGCGAATTAGTTCAAATTCGAACAGAACTGTTCGCATTCGAAGAATAGTCTCCCATTCGATTTTTGTGTCCTTGGGCCGCTTGCACTTGAAGGCGTCCATGACATGGGTGCCAATGAAGCTCTTGGGATTCACGCCGGGATTGTGCAGTATCCACGTCTCAATGATCTTCTCACCCGCCAGCGTTATTTTCATATCATGATTCAGGACAATCGTGAAGGGAAACAGCTCCAGAAACACATTCAGATCCACTGATGGCATCCGCAGCTGCGATGGATGGGCCACAACGTTCACACGCTTGGCCATATAATCGCGATTGTCAAAGTCCAAACGGTATTTAACGATGACGGTCATTGGGCCGTCTGTAAGCTTAATTGGTCCCGCGGTTCCACCACAAATATCATTCTGACTCTCAATAACATAGGCAGACACCTCCAAGCCATAGAACTCCCGTGCCACCTCCGACATCTGCCCGATTAGGTACTTGGACATGCCTGTTCGACCGCTTCGATATAATATAACCGCTCCATCGTTATCCATGTTGGTCAGCTGCATGCTGGGCGACTTCATCTTTGGATATGTGAATCTCATTTGCAGGTGAATATTGTCGATGGACTGCAGAAAATCGCAGAAGTATCGTCCCGTCGAGCGGATCATCTTGTCATACCCGAAGTTACTAAAGAATCGCACGAAGCATTTACCAAAGAAGTTCATGCAGAAGTCAAAGGACTCTCCCGTACTGGCGGACAACGCTGCGGCAAAATCCGGCATCAACTTATCCGGATATATCTGATGGGTCTTGAAGCTGGCGTGCTTACAATCAACTATCTCGCATATCTTCTGCCAAACCTCCATGCCGTACTCCTCCTGTATATAATGCTGCACGCTCTCATACAGCATGCCGTACATGATGAAGCCTGTGGTGGGTCAAACGTCCTCGGGCAATTTACGTGGTTCCCTTGGGTTTAAGGGTGGTCAGGTGGTCAGGTAGCCCAAATTGCTTACGGCAACTTTATCTGTAACGAGGCAAAGTTGGCAAGCACATAATTAGGGTAGCATATTACAAAGTTTTTCCATTATTCACAACAGGAGTTAACCAACTTGGGCCAAGAACTTAGGTCAATTTGTCAGGGATTGTCAAAGGTCACTTTGTTAAGTAGACGTAAATGGGATTTGATCGGAATATTAAACAAACTTAGAGGTTTCTCAGTAATTATTTATCTTGAACTGTCGACACCACTATTTAAATTAAATTTGTAAGAATTTAAAATGAGATTGTAAATTTAATATTAATTTAAAATTTAATAATTAAATTTAGATTGATAACTAAATCTACCTCCAAATTGTAGTTCGAAACTTTCAAATTTTAATAGTAACAAATTTAAAATAAATTTTTAAATTAAATAACCTTTTTGACTGTATATTAAATGAATAATATAATTTGTTTAAAAAAATTTTTTAAAATACATAACTTTAATTTAAAGTTTTTACAATTTTTAGGATGCCTGAAAGGACATCACAGATTTTCCCATTCTTTCATATTATTGTTATCAGGCTGTAATTTTATTATAGCTCTTTACCCTTATTTGTGTTTTATGGTATAGATATGAAATATGTTTTTTCACAATATCTTTACTCTTGTTTACGATTCCTGGCATATATATTAAGTATACTTTTTTGCTCAATTTCCAATTGTGATTGATAACCGAGATGACAGATTATTTGAGAATATAATGTTGAGTTGTCAGTTAACCCGTTAGCTCATGCCTTCATGCATAAAATTGAGTTAGATTGCAGAAGACGTCACATTGACTACATAAGACCTGAAAGGATAAAAGCCACACACGCTGAGTATATCAGAAAGACAGAAAGCAGGGACATAAAGCCAACCAGACAGTCGCCTGCATATAAAGTTAAGCAGCTTGGGAAAAATATCTTTTGATTTATTGCCTTGGCAGTTTAATTTGGTTTTACTTTTACGCGTCAGGCACGCTCGCGTCCTTTGGCTTCAGCTCCTGTTTATGCTCCTGCTCCATGTCCTTTCGCTTGTCACGTCCGCAAAATAACAAGAGTTCGTTGTGTTCTTGACTTATTTCTGTTGCTAATTCCTTTTTTGTTGCGGCGCGAGCTGCGGTCTTTCATTTTCAATTTTCCCTTTTCAGACAATTCCCAGGACTCTAACTCAAACTAACCGTAACACCAACAATTCTTTACAAATTTAATATAGCGGGAATACATATTTAATTTGTTGGACCTTGGAGAATTTATCGACTTTTAAGACAATTGGCTACGTAACTAAACTATCCGGCGAACAAGAAACTATCATGATAGAGTCTCTATTTACCCTGAACGAGCACATAAAGCATGTTATTGTTTCCCAATCAAGCCCGACTATCTCAATCTTTAGAGTCAATCCTGCAAAATTTTTTTTTCAAAAATCTCTATGCTAGTATTTTTTATAATTTTTTAACAATTGCAAAAAAGGCAATTTTTGTAAGAAAATTAGGAAAAAGGGGTTAAAGTAGTCATTTTTTGCAGTTTTCAAAAAAATTATAAAAAATAATAGCAAAGAGATTTTTTTGCAGTCACTATTAGAATTGTTTGAAGAATTTTTTTGCATCAAAACATTTTATTTAAAAAATCGAGGAAAAAAGTTTCAAAATAGACCTTTACAAGAATTTAAAATTTTCAATGGGTAAAGGAAAGTTTTGTATCATTCAAACGGAATTGAAATGACTTTTTCATTGATGCCAACATATACATGGAGTAGGTTCAAATTATGAGTAGAAATAACTTTAAATGTTGTCAAAATAAATATGCCGACTAGTGTATATTACAGTAAAAGTATTTATTTAGTACTTTTTTTTATTAGCAAATAATAATAAAAATAATTTTTACAATCAATAAATTAAAAATAAATAAATAGATTTATAAGACATGCACTGACTTAAAATGCATAAATAAATATGTTTAGTTATACTTTTATCAATAGTAATATTGTCTAATCTATTTGATTTATGCTTTAGCTCAAAATTCAAATCAAAATTAATCTTTATTATATCTATTAAAAAATATAAATAATCCCAACTGACCATATTAAGAACCTAATGAATCTATAACTTAACTTTTTAAATGAATTTCATTTAATATCCACAAGAAAAGGGTTGAAGATAAAGATGAATAGCTTATAAAATTATACTCATGAGTGCACTGTTGTGTATTTACAACAATTTGAAATATTCTGCTTGATTATCTAAAAGTGCCATAAAAGTGATTTTTTTTTTTTGTTATGGGTGGGATTATCCTGCAGAATGCCTAAGACTAAAATTAGCATATTTTTGTGTTGCCCTTATCAAACCAAAAAGGTTGCTTTGTAAGTATATTTATATATATTGTTGTGTCTTTTGTATTGCTAGCAGGAGGTCAAACATTAAATCACTCACGTATTCACTTCAGCGTCGGCTTTAGTTTTTTAATTTATCAACAGCTGCCGTTGCCACATTATTTATTTATAAATCACAAGTAAAAAAGCTGTCCAATGAGGTGCACAAAGCATATGCTACACACTCACACACACACGCACACTCACATAAACAGAGTGAGAGATTCCCGGATTTGACTCTGTTTCCGTTAACACTCTGTTTAACTGTTGACGTTCCGTCGTTGTCGACTGCTGTTGTTGGACTAATTTGTGTTGTTGCCGCCGCGTCTAACGATGCTTCTGTTTCTGCTGCTCTTGTTGCATGGTTTCATCTGACGACGCCTTGAACTTCGTCGTGTTATGTCTTCGTGTTTCGATGATGGGCAACTTTCAGCTCGCACTTGTCGTGCGAAATGAAGCGTCTATCGCTGTCGGCCAGGTCTTTTATAGCCAAGGGCAACTGCTCGACATTTTAGCGCACTTTACGCCTTTCCTCTTTCTGTTTCTGTTACTGTTTCACTGGGTTACTAGACACACACACGCACATACGTACATATAACGCCTCCATCATCATCGTTAGTGTTACATTTCATGTCAATGTGCTCTGTGCTGTTGTGTTTGAACCGTCCTCGTTCTTGTAACCTTTTGCCACCCTTCGCCTGTAAGTTGCTTGATGCCAATTGAAGCTCGCCTTTCGATAAAGCGTCAAATGAAAGGGAGTAATTTCTTGGTCCTTTCCATTACGTGCTTACGCTTTTAGCATTTCGCAGGAAATATTGTCCTTTGGATCAACTTAAGTGTTGTCACAGGGATGCACATTCAATTCTTATGGGACATTATTACCGCTTTTCGCGAAATTCTTAGGAATCAAATAATAGGTAAATTTGAAGAAGGTAAGTTTGAAGAATAGGAGCACATATTACCTAAAACTGTACATTAAATTACTTAAAATTATTTATAAAATATCAGTTCGGTTCGCGTACTTATTTCTGAAGTCCCTGAGCCAAGGTTTTGGATGGAACCATGGCTTAAATTTAAAATAATTATTATAATTATATTTATTATTATAATAATTATGTTATAATTATTATATTATAATTATTATATTAGTATAATTATAATTATTATTATATTTAGAATTAAAATAAGCTAATATTACATTTTGGAAATGTAGTAGAATGAAGTAAAATTAAATATTGTAAATATATTGATGTATATTTAAAATATTTACTTGGCTAATGTTGGCTATTGTTCTTTTATCTTTATTTGTGAGGATATTATGGAACCAGTTTCCTGTTGTCCTCATTTAGCATTAGGACGCAGCCCTGTGTCTTTTACTTCACTTTTGTTTTTTTGGTCAATGCTCACAAAATGTATATTTCATTGTGTAGCCTTTGCCTTGTCCCTCTGTGGGTTCGTTTCGGGTCCGTCTGTATTTAATGCTGTGACATTTCCACGCATACCTATAAAATACAGGAATACATTCCTGTATATATACATACATATTGTGTGTGTGTGTGTGTGTGCTTGTAATATTTTTCGCAACACAGTTTATGTTCTGTTTTAAAGCAATCTAATGCGGATTTTGGAATTGACTAAACCAAAACCGACAGCATCCCCATCATTGGCTAAAATGGATTTGGTGAAAGCTTTTGTACAAAAGTTGACAATTTTACTGATGTTGTTGATAAGGACAAGAATTTTGTTTCGATTTGAGGTTTATTATATTAAGGTTAGTGGACGTTTAAAAGTTACTCAAAATGCCATTAAAGGAAGACAACGACAAATGATGTAAAAACCGCAAACAGAAACTTGAATGTTTTCAATACTGTCACGCAAAGTTACTTTGACCTAAGACAGAACTAAAATTAATTGTCTCGCGTTAGTTGAAATATTACGTGCGACTTTGGGTTCCCTTTGGTCACGCGAAATATCTTAATTTAATTGGGCCGCAGATGGAACCACAATTGAGTCCTATATTAGCCAGGAAGTATGCAATACTTTTATGATTATTATTGCCTGCCCGTCACTTCTTGATGTATTTGTGTCCCTTTGTGCACTTTGGCACGCGAACAGCTCATAAAAGTTATTAAACATGATATTGGGATGGTAGATCATGTCTCTGGGCAAGCATATTCAACAGTAGCATGTTGAAAAGTTTAGAAAACGGACGAGAGAACATTTCGTTTTATGGCACTTAATGATAATAGTTATTGCGCTTATCAAAGCATCACAAACTGTTCGGAAATGGGAGACTTTAAACTGTTTTTTATGTGGGCAAAGAAGTACAAGTATGACAGGCTGAAATTCGTTTGAAAATAATATATTTATTTTATACATTTTGTGAGTGAAAAAAAATTAAAAATATTTAAGATACATAGTAAATTATTTTCTTACAGAATCTAATAAGTCATTAATTAGACATATAAAATAGATTATTCATAGATAATTCTATGATAACCCAAATCTATCAGGTAACCAGTTTATCAATTGACTTCTTCGACAAATTTCAATTAGGTAACTTATTGTTGTATCAATTCAATTTATATTATTTCCCCAGTCCGTTTAACTGTTTTTATATTTTAAATTAAGTTAATTTATTTTTGTATTTCAAATGCTTTTAATTTAAAAATATAAATATAAATGACTAAATTTTTTGTTTTAAATTTAAAATAATTTCTAGCTGTCGATTTCAGTAGAAAACGCTTCTCAAGGACCATTTAAAGCTCAGCTCAAAAATCTGCTCACTCTGGGAGTTGAGCTTGCGAATTCTGAAAACTGCGTTGGGATCTTAGTCACCTCTAGTCCACAGAAGTCCAAAAGAAACTCAGCTCAAGATGGAGATTATTCAAGTTTATTGCAATTCATAAAGTTCAAAAAGTGTCACAAAGATTATAAATTGCAGTGCAGGTGCTCAAGATTAAGGCATATTTTGTGTGAATATTGAAGAAGATTACAACAGGTAAGTACTTCATTAATTATATTTGAATCATTTGTCATCAGGTCCCTCGAGCAGCCAGAACGTTTCCATTTCGCCTTTTCCCTTCACCTTGACGGTACCACGGGATTCCACTTTGTAGCCCACCTCGCGTACCTTCAGTGCCGTGTTGTTGGACAACTGGATCTTCCAAGGATCGCAGCTGCTCTCCATGCGCGAGGCCGTGTTTACAGTGTCTCCAAATAGGCAGTACCGAGGCACCTTCAGACCAACGACTCCTGCCACCACTGGACCTGAGTTGATGCCCACACGAATGGCCACATCTGCCTCATGATGATTCTTAAGCTTTTTGATAACGCGCAAAGCCAAATCACAGGCGTGTTCCGCATGCAGGGGATTAATGTCTGGGGCTCCAGACACCGCCATGTAGACCATGCCCACAGTTTCCACCTTGTAGACAAAGGGAGATATGATCTCCTCGTCCAGTGCGGAGAATACCTGGTTCAGAGTGTTGACTGCCTGCATGGCTTCCTGTATGTTGTTTGAACCGCTGTCCTTAATGTTCATTACCTCAATAAAGATGACGGAGACCTCCTCAAAGCTCTGGCAGACATGCTCATGTCCCATTCTCATACGTTCGGCAATCGGTCGTGGTATCATGGAATATAAAAGCTCGTCTCCTTGACGCTTCCAGGAATCGGCCAACTCCAAAGACTTTTCCAGTTCATCCGAACGCTGTTCCTCTTTTTCAAAGAGCATCTCCAGCTTGGAGCAATGTTGCCAGCCCGCCATGACAAGTTCACGACTCAGGCCATGGGGATTGAGATCATTAAGATACAAACCAATACTATGCAGCTCATCTAGATTCTCTATCAAGGGACTGCATAGAAAGATTAAAGAGTCAACATCTTTAATATAAAACATTTGTCCTTTGAGCAGAATGGACCGAAGACCCTGTGAAGATCGACGTTCACCAGTGGCGGGATCAATTTCCTCTTCGCGAGGCTCAACTTCAAGTTCATTCGATTTCTTCTCACTGAACTCCTTGGCATTCTCCAGTGCCATGGTCTGAGCCTCGTTCAGAAGCATATCGTCGTAGTTCTCAAAGTCCATGTTGAGAACTGCATCGTAGGCAGCTCGATTGTGACCAGTGCGGATGAGCTCAAATTCAAAGAGGACAGCTCGCATTTGGATCAATGTATCCCAGTCGATTGTGGTGTCCTTGGGACGCCGACAATAGAAGAGATCCATGACATGAGCGCCAATGAATCCCTTGGGATTGGCACCCGGATTATGCATTATCCACGTCTCGACAATTTTCTCTCCCGCATGCGTGATTTTCATATCATGATTGAGTACAAAAGTGAAGGGAAACAGCTCGAGGAACACATTCAAATTGACCGTGGGCATCCTCACCTGCGACGGATGCGCATCGGTGTTCACCCGCTTGGCCATATACTCCCTGTTATCGAAGTCCAAGCGATACTTGACGATAACCGTCAAGGGTCCGTCTGTCAGCTTGATCGGTCCCGCAGTGCCTCCGGTGATATCGTTCTGACTGTCGATTACATACGCCTTGATCTCCAGGTCATAAAACTCCCGTGCCACCTCCGTCATCTGCCCAATCAGATATTTCGACATTCCCGTGCGACCACTGCGATACAATATAACAGCTCCACTGTCATCCATGCTGGTCAGCTGCATGCTGGGCGACTTCATCTTGGGGTATGTGAAACGCATGATCAAGTGAATATTGTCAATGGACTGCAGAAAATCGCAGAAGTATCGTCCCGTCGAGCGGATCATCTTGTCATAGCCGAAGTTACTAAAGAATCGCACGAAGCATTTACCAAAGAAGTTCATGCAAAAGTCAAAGGACTCTCCCGTGCAGGCGGACAACGCTGCTGCAATGTCCGGCATCAACTTATCCGGATATATCTGATGGGTCTTGAAGCTGTTGTGCTTACAATCGACAATGCGGCAAACCTTGTTCCAAACCTCCATACCGTACTCCTCCTGCACATAGTGCTGGACACTCTCATACAACATTCCGTACATCGCACGGGTGAATGACAAAACCTGTAAGATGCATAAAATATGGATTACTTATTAGTAATTTATATTTATATTTTATAGGTTAAAAAATAATATTATTTATTTATAATTCTGAAAATTGCTAATGCTGGGAACTTAGTCCTCTAGGCCACAGAATAATAATTTAAATAATTGGAATATAATTGTATAATAAACGGAGATTCTTGGTTATTTAGCTATCTATAATTCCGTATATTATATTGGATTATATTTTAACTGTCGAAATATTTAGATTTGAAAGACTATCTAGTTTCTTGTGCGGAATAAAACCTTAGTTTTTAAGTAATACTTAATTTACTTGTTACTTTTTATTTTAAGAATGATGGAGATATTTTAAAAAAAAATGTAAGGCATTTTCATATAAATAAAATCAGGGATTAAAACCGAAACAAATAACGGTTTCTGTTGCGGTTTCGGTTATGTTCGCATTTAGGTTTTGGGTTATCGGTTACGCAAAATCTTTGAATGAAGGTTTTTTAACGGTGAACCGGTTTTTGTATGTTTCGGTTTTAAAATACCGGTATGGTTTCGGTTCACAAAAAAAAAATTCTTTGCAAAAATATAATTATGTTAATAATATAAAAATAATAATTAAAAAAGCATTACTTTCTTAATGTTTCACTCACACATTTATTTTACATATAAATCAAAATTGAAAATAAAAAAAATAAAACACAAAACTAATTAAAAAATATCAGAGATCGTAAACAAGACTTATGAGTTGAAAAATTGAAACAGTTAAAAACTTTTCGTTTTAAATTATTCTTAGCTTGTTTTTTAAATTTTTATAAAATAATATTGAAAATAACACATGCTTTTAAAAGTTATACCATGACTCTTATTTGCTATTTTTAAAATTACAATTAAAAATAAAACTCTGTTTAAATTTTTATTATAAATATTGGAAATAAAAATTTATTTTTGGATGTATGAAAAACCGAAATTAACCCTTAAAAATGAAACGGTTACTAAACGGTTATTTCGGTTTACAGAGTTTCGGTTTTAAGGTTTCGGTCAAACGAAATTTTTTCTTTTCGGCTACGGTTTCAGTTGCGGCTTTAAATTTCAATCGGTTTTTACCGGTTAAGGGTTACGGTTTCGGTTAGGGTTTTAGTCCCTGATAAAAATTATTGATCGTTCCTATGACAGCTTCAAAATTATGAAAAACCCTTAAAAGGATGATGGTCCTTCATTTAAACTCAAGAAGTATTAATCATAACCACATTACCTTTTTTATTTTTAGATATTAACCATATTTCTATTTAAATATTTCTCTTACACATTTTCACTTACCTCTCACAAAGTTTCGTTTAAAGCTGAGCAACAGGTGTGCTTTTTAACTGATTTTAAGTTGTGATTCCTTTTACTTCTTTACTTGCTGTAGTTTTCCGTACATTCCCTGTAGCATTATTTATTTACAAAGCAAACATCATTTAATTTGCCAACACACAAGTAAATTCTTTATGTAATTTCCACACAGGCTGTTCTTATGTAAACGCTGCTTTCCCTGAGGATGCTTTGCTTTATGCTTATATGATTTTATATTGTATTTGTTTACGTAATTGAATTGTGAGTCGTCCTCTGCCCGTGCTCGTCCTGCGAATGAAGCGGGTGTCGTTGCTGACCAGGACTTTTATAGTCCGTCCTGTTCGTTTATTTTACTCGTAAGTCTTTAACTGTCAACGACCCCCTTAAAAACTGTCCGTTGACAATGTTTCATTACATGTCATTGCTCCTAGTTAGTGCCAATTGACGATAAGGTTTCTATAACAAAGTATCTTTTCTATCTATGTTTTATTGCTTCTGTAACTTTAACTTACACGCACAAAATGCGTTCTTTGCATTCTTGACCCTCGTTTATTTTTGTTTTCAGTTTCTTGAACTTTAGGGCAGCAGTTAGATAGATAATATCCGCATTTAATTAGTCCTGTTTACATAAATAAAAGGGTAGCAATAAAGTATTGTTGTATTCTCTGTTAGATTCAAGAATTAATTAAAACTCAGGCTTGAAAGTAATCAATTTTCCTAGTATATAAAAATCATTTAAGGCCCGTTTTTTTAATATCTAAATAAGGTGTTTGATAACTATTGAAAATATATTTTGACGTAAAATGTATAGAAATTACTGTCAAATTTTAAATTATATCTTATATACAGTCTATATGTACATTAAAAAAGTCCCTAAGTGTATTATTCAAATATTCATATTGTACTGCAATATTTTAAGCTTGGGAAATTTAAAGCCAGTAATAAATATAGTATGAAAATATTTAGTGTCATGCTTAAACTTTTAAAAACAAACTTTGATTCACAAATTTGAGTATAAAAAAAAATTATAATATAAAAAGAGATTTTAATTCGCGTCACAAACAATATATGAATTATTCTAAAATTAAAAAAAAAATAGTTTGGCTTCTTTGAGCCTAGAATACTCTTGTGCGTGGTGCCGAAATTCCATTTTTACCAAAGGCTCCAATCATTTAAATCCACTTACACCCCCTTATATTTATATCTATCTGGGGTGCCACAGAAATCTCTTTCACCTGAATTTGACGTACATTTGTATGAAATTTACGTCATTTTTCAGGTGAAAGAGATTTCTGTGGCACCCCAGTATATTCATATTTATATTTATAAATCTCATGAGCCAGATGATTTATTGAGCATAAGATTAGTATGTTTTATTTAAAGGCAATTGGGTTTTAAAGGCATAAAACAAATCTCATCGCAATGTTTATGAGCAGAGTTTATGAAGAGGCAGACAAACAGTTGTTGACAGCTGATGACAACGGTTATGTGTGTACTAAAAGGATGTCGTTTTTTCGTCCTGGCGCGTGTCAAACTCCCAAACCCTTTGCAATAAAGTGACAGCGCACTTAATTATCCTCCCTCTTACCATTGTTCTTTGTCGCGCTCTCTGCTAACTTGATATCGATTTGGAAAACAAGGTAAAGCGTTGTTATTTCACTTGTGGCTATGGATTTAAATTGCCGTTTAGACAATCGGCACGCAAATACATTTGTACTTTACTTTTAAATGATGGAGAACCGCCAAATGATTGATGAGCAGCAATTAGACAAAAAAGATTGCATTTATCAGAGGAGCATGCACTTTTTTAAGTATTTATATTTATGAATTCGTAGAAGTATCTTCAAATAATAGTAAAAGCTAAGTTTCCAGTTCCTTTTTGAATGAGAGACCTGCCTATTTGCCCAGGCCAACTTTATTGAAGAGCTTGTCCTTGACAATTTGTGCCATCAGACCATGGATGAGCTCAATCGTTGAGCGGCTGCAGTCGCGCGTTGCCTTCGACAGCTTGTCCTCTGAACGCTTCTCATTCACATCGGTTCCTGGAATGTGCAAGATGTCAATTTTAAAATTCAATTATTTTGGTTAGATTTGTGTGTAAGTACCGCGACCCAAAAAGTTTTCACTTTGCTCCAGCTTCTCGGACAAGTCCATGATTTGTCCGGTGGTGTATTCAGTATTGGTTAGCAGGCCAGAGCTGCCCAAAGTGTTTACCCAGTACTTGTTCCACAAAGAGTCCAGTAATTTGCGATCCAGGGCCGACTTAAAGTAGCTTATCTCCAGCGGATAGTATTGCTTGCAGTGCACACCAAAGTCCTCAATCTTGTTCAATGGTATCGTTTGATATTCCGAAGGCTCCTCGTTGGGCGGCTTGTAGCCCTTTGGATAAGTGCGGAATGCACCGAGGCACACCTTGCCAGCGGAGACCGTGCGCACAGGATCCACGACAATGGCCACAAAGGGCTCCTGGTAGGTCTGGTTAAGCATCTGTGTGGACACATCGATGCCCGACAGCCAGCAGCCATAGCCAGGATGGCTGTGATACCAGCCCACGGCATGCTCCAGTCGTCCCACTTCTTTGGCGGCCTCCATGTAGGCGGTCATGTATTCGTAGGCCTGTGCCTGGGCATTGACCCGCGTCTCTGTCCCCTCCACAGGCAGTGCAAATGCATCCATCACAATCTAAAATTCATTTTATAGTTTAGAACAATGCAAGCCGGCAAATTTGTTGTTGTTCAGTTACCATTGTGTTGTCCTCCACTTTGCCTAGCATCAGGCCCATAACCTCCAGAGTGCCACCAGAGCGAGCGTGCATGACCATCTTCAGCAGCGCCAGTGCGGATATCTTGATATCCTTGAAGAAATGTGGATCCTTCTCCCACGGCTTGGCGTCAATTATTTGACGCTGTTGTTCGGCATCATAGCGGAAGATTTCATCACAGCTGGGCAGCGTTTGTATGTTGTTTTCCAACTCCCAAGTCTTCTGAGCAGCATCAACGTCCATTATGTATATAATTTGCAATGTCTAAGTTTCTCTCAATTTGTTAATTTTATTTTCTTTTCCGGCTCGACGTTCCTCAAATTGGTCTGCTTTTGTGCTCAACTGTAAATACTGATACTGTAAAAGGAAAAAAACCAGGTGGCAGCGCCAAAGATGATTAATAGACTCTTTTTTGCGTTAACATCACGGCTGCCACAATTGGCATTTTTGCGCCAAACTGGCTCTGTTTTTTCTGTTGGCGCATGGCTTTTTATTTTTCGATTTGGCTCTTTTTTTCATCAGTGCAAAATCTGTTATTTTGTATAGTTTTAGGTTGAAGTACATATATATTTTTATTTAATAACATATCACTTAATTCAGATGGATATGTGAATATGTGTTATTGCTTTAAGTGTTTGTGAACGAAATATTTTTTATTTGATTAAATGCAGTAAAAACATGAACTGCAAAATAATAGTTTTGGCTCTTTTTTAGTCAATTTGGGTCATTTTTGTTTGTTTTTGGCTCAGTCAGATATTTTTAAGTGGCAACAATGGTTAACATTAGTATAAATTGCGTTGACCAACATTTTCGTAAAATAATTTATTAAAAACTTCAGTTTTCTTTTTAAAATTATCAAATATATGGTGTGCTAAAAAATTAAATTGTATTATAAATTAGGACATTTTAATTATAATTACGGAAATAATAAAAATAATGATTAATGGCAAGTTGCTTAAATTATATTTACAATTTTGTCCTAAATTTTAATAAAAAAATGAATTAATTTAATTTTTATTTTTTTCTAGAGCCTCCAGGACTAATTTCAAGACATTCTTCTTTAGTTCGTGAGCTATATTTGGTCTAAGCACGCGCATTTGATCCGCCACAAAGTCGCCAAATATTTGCGCCGATGTATTAGTTTGTTCTTGATCAGCCCTCGCCTTGGCCATCATCGTATCTTCGTTAAACTGCGCCGACTGAGTGTCTTCTTCTGGTTTTCTTGCTCTTCGCCTCGATGTCGAGAAGAAACTGGAACAGGTGTTCATATCTTCAGTGTATTGATCGTGACTTTGGGAAAAGGCTGCCTTAAACATTGACGGATCGTTGCTGACAGCTGGATTGGAGAGATCCTGTAAATTATAGCATAACATTGAATTAACATAATGGAATACAGTTTGTCAGAATTATAAGAACATTGAATTAACATAACATAAATAGCATATTGGCATACAGTTAGTCAAATATGTATGTTGACAAAATTATAAAAAAATCATATACTGTTTATTAATTAATTTATTTTTTTCTTAGAACAAGCCAAAAAAAATTTAATTCAAACACCTGTAAAATTTTTTGCTCTGTAAAAACAATTACTTGTCTAACTATATCTGTTATTTCACTGTCAAAACAATTACTTGTTAACGGTATGCGAATATGTTATGTTAACTCAATGTTATTTTATCTGGCAACTCACCATATTGACTCTATATCTACGTGGCTCGCACACTTTGTCCAGAAACCTCAAGGACTCGAAGTATTGCCATTTTATGGACGCATTCGCATTTTGACTGGCCTTCGACTGATATCCTCGGTACTGGGCTCGCAGATTATCCCACTTGGCCCTGCAGTCGGCCAGTGAACGTTGCAATGCCTCGGCGATGACTCGAAACGATTTCTCCCGCATTTTACTGTCCTTGTGATTCGCCTTGCTTGAATCCCACAAGAGTTCCCGTTGCTCCACCAATCGAATCAACATCTTCACGTCTGACGGCGTCCATTCCGATTCGACTTTTCGTGGTTTTCGTGTCCGCTTTTTTACTGGCATCTGTCACAGAAACTTTAGCATATCGTTGACTTATAAATAAAGTTAAATTACCCATTCAAATTCCATTATTTGTTTACGAAATTAATTGTTATCTGACGTCAATTAATTATGTATATGACCATTTGATAATGCAATGGGGCTGCCGGATTAAGTCTTGCGCGTTGACAGACTTGTATGGCATTGTAGTTGCCAGACCCACGTTAGCCCACGTATGACAACTGACAGTTGCATCTGGCACTGGAACCGCCAAATTTAAAGTTACCAAATTAAAGATTAAGATTTTGAATAAACATGAAATTAAAATAAATAAAAATCTAAATAATATAAAATAGAAAACTATATGGTAATTCAAATTTATATTTGAAAAATAATAAAATTTGATCTTACTTTCCACTTTTATTAATAATAATACAAATTATAATATTTAAGAATTTAATTCGTTTAAACGGGAACAAAAGTTAAAACCAATTTTTATAATAAAAATTGCAAATAATAATTTTTAATTTAAAGCATTATTTATTTTATGTGGAGCTTTTATTTTTGTACCGGTTTCAGAATAGAGCCTCAAAAAAGTTGTTTACAAAATAGTATCCTTTTCCACATTACCCAGTCCAAATAAGGACATCTGATTTTATGGAGCTTTATCCTGTTTTTTTTTTATGATTTATCCAGATTATTTTGTTTAGGTTTCATTTATTGATTTTCAATCCATCGCATTTAAATAGATAACAAGTTCTTGAGATACTATATTAAATTTCAGAATCTTTATTTTTCATGTTTGTATACATATAAATATATAATCACATGTGCTGAATCTACTACCATGAAAGGAAAACTTAAGGCCAATTGTAAATAACAATTGAGTAACGATCTCTTCGCTTCAGATCAGAAAATCGTTTTCAACCAATAATAAATACACACAATACGTACACACACTTGAATTAACTTTGGCTAACTATTGCACGCCACATCATCGCTCCGTAACATGGCTGAGCTTTCTTTCTCTCTCGCTCTCTCTCTCTCTTTTCTCTTTAAATGTATCTATCTCTCAATATGAATCTAATCTTACCAAGCACCAAGTGATAGGTGGCGGAGGGGTCTTAACATTTTTGTCGTTTCGTCAAAATGCTGTGTCTCTGTTAAACAATTTATACACAATCTATCTTATTTGTTTGTTTGTTATTGCGCCGGGGGAACTTCCGCTGGTGGATGCGGCGCATCATCACGCGCTGGCTCCGCGTCCTGGATTAACGGCTGAGCCTCGCCGCCCCACATAAAGCCGCCGGGACGATCCTCGGCAGCTGCTTGGTAATTGCGTTCAATATGCTCATTGAAAAGTCTTTTACTGCAAATATAAAATATAAATTATAGTTTAAGCTTGAATTTTTTGAGTTCGTTGCGTACAGAAAGTATGGCGTCTTGATCAGTCGATAGCCGTTGGAAAGTTGCGGATAAACATCTTCGAGGACATAGTAGACATGCCCAACGCCCATGCCAATAATGTCGATCCAAACAGTATTGCCCAATATCATGGAACAGCACAAGAGCACCCAGGGCAGATAAGGAGCCTGAAGTAATAAATCAAATAAATATACATACATTTTTAAACTATGTAAATTAAGCAGTGGTATCCAAATAGATAGGATAGGAGCCGATAATTGTCATACACTGCTACTAAAACTTTGCTACAGATATACAAATTAAACTGCAATGAAACTTGCCTGGAAGTTGAGCACGCCAAAGAAGTTCATGGGCACCATGGGATTGCGTCGGGACCACACGTAGACCAGCATTAACGTGAATGCCTGGCCGAGGAACAACAGGTTGACAAATATGCCAAAGAATGTCATCAGCACGCCGCCAAATATGAACATCATGACAAAATCGGAGCTGCGACCGCGGAATGAACCGTCCTCCAACATGCGGCAATATCGATACGTGAACACCATATTGAAGAAGAAGCTAATTCCAATGGTACCAAAATAGAGGAATGTGGTGGCCAGTCGCCAAATTTGAAATTTGCGCACTATCAATGTGGGATTAAAGTACAGCTGCAGCGGCGATACCAAATCCAGATGCTGTCAATAAAATAATATTTCAATTAATATTTATCGTACACGTCAGCGTGCAGTGAAATTGAAAGTGCATTAAAGTTCTAACGACAACTTGAGGACTTACCACCGCCAACGTTGTGAGCACACAGACTGTGGTGTATGCCCGCGTCACTATCGGAATTTCCATGTAGAACTGGCGCAGTGCGTTCATCCTTGGGCTGTTTGTTGTTTTTTTGGTGGGCTAATTGGAGTTGAAAGTGTATGAATTTGTGCGTGTGGTGGCTGCGCCTTTCTAGCGCTCCCGATCACATCTGCTACAGTTGTTTTTGGTGTTGCGCTTTCCTCTGTCTGCGATTAGATTTAATTTGTTATAATAGACCGTTTGTTAATTTTGGAGTCGGTCAGATATTGTTGCTAAAAATTATATTTGTTTCCTTTTTATTTGCAAAAGTTCTAAATGGCGATATGAATATATTGTTATCGTTAATCGATACTTGCACTTGTTACAAATATAGTGTGACCGAACGACAAAAAAATCGTTGTGGCTTTTCACAATTGGTAACGTGGGAGTTTATTTACTGTGTAATCCAAAAAAATTATTAATATAGCTTTAGGATACATTTACAACACAGAACATTAAAGACTATCTGGTGCATGTGTGGAATATGAGCCATTAAAAGTGAAGAAAAGAATAAGTAGGAATACCGTAAATAAAAAAATTACCGTTCATCAGTTGCACGAAAAAATATCGATGGGAAGTTACATTTTTAGGTATAATCATCGATATCTTCATTATTATTATTCTTATCGGCTGCAAAAGTGCTGGTCGCCATTATCGATTTGTGGCAAAAAAAAAAACTAGAGAATTAAAAGATCGCGTTACAACTTTACGCACCGGCTAAAGAGCGCATAAAACGCGACATTAAATCGAATAGTGGAGCAGCTGCAATAAATTAACTGTTTTTGCACCAACAACTAGTCGTGTTTTATTTTCGTGAAACAATTGCCACAACAACTAATCAATATCAATACGTCTCTCTGCCTGTCTGTGTGCGCGTAGTATCAGTGTTTGTGTGTGTGTGTGCGTGTATGTGAATTTTGGTCCATTCTTTGGTGCACATAATCAAATTAGATTGGAAATAAAAGTGTATAACTGAAGGAAGAAAAAAAAACAAAAAACAGCTTCATCATGACTATGGCTGGGCAAACAATCAACGACAGGCTGCTGGCTGCCCGTCACAGCCTTGCTGGCCAAGGACTGGCAAAATCCGTGTGCAAGGCCACAACGGAGGAATGCATTGGGCCGAAGAAGAAGCATTTGGATTGTAAGTGCAATGCAAAATACCAAATACAAAAATCTACTTTGAAGGTTGGGTACAGAGTGAAGAAAAAAAATTATTAAAATAATAACGGTTAGCATATGCACACGCACACAGCTGCAAATTCCCAAAATTCAGTCAATTCATTCAATTACACTGACCAGCATCTTCTTCGCTCTTCTCTCCCACAACTGTAATGGGAGGCATATTTTTTTTTCTTCTTGGTGTGATTTGTAACCTTATGTGTATGTATGAATGTCTTAAATATATGTATGTATGGGCAAGGGCCAGGGCTGCATTTTCTTACATTTTATCTCGCTTATCACACTGTTCGAATAACTGTAGTTTGTGCATGTTCTTTGAACACTTGTAACTCTGAACAAGTTACTCATAAGCCACAGCAGAGCCACATATATATGTACATGAATGTGTTTACATGCATGCATACATGTGCAAATGCATATGAGTTTTTGCATTGCATTTGATGCCCCCAGCTACTGCCAATGGTATTTTCTTTCGCTTGCTTTGTCACATTCATCGCTCGCTCTCAGTGCTTTGGGGCCTCTCTTTCTAATGTTACGTCACTTTCTCACGGCTGCACGTGTGCACGATTTACAATGAGAGTGCCTATGTATGTCTGCATGTGTGTGTGTGTGTGTGTGACAGCATTTTATACTGTTATTGTTGTTAGTTTTAAAGTAGGCGCCGTTTCAGCGATGTCATTGCCTCCTAAATTTATGCACAGGTCTTATAACTACATATATGTATGTATGTAAAAATGAATCTTATACTATGCTTTGGCAGTGCATTTCTGATCGGCCAGCCAATATGACATATTGTGTGATTTCTTATTAGATTCTTGTTTATAGGTTTTTTTATTAACGTGTTTGTTAATGCGCATACAGTTAGTCAAGTAATTGTTTTAACCAAATAAAAGAAAACATATTTTTTTAATTTTTATACGATAATTAAAATTTATAAATCTCATAATTCGTTTTGTTACCTTGCTCTAAAAATCAAAGGAAATTTAATAAAATAAATAAAACAAAAATGGGTTTGTTCTTGTCAAAACAATTACATGACTAACTGTATGTGTGTTGACCTGTTTTTGTTTGCGTTTGCTTCTTTGGCACGTTTGCAACTTTGTTGTCCACTGAGCCCGAAATGACTCATAAAAAACACACACACACATACACAAATACATGTGATTATGTTTGGGAATATTTCGCACTATTTTGGTACATAATGAGCACAGCTTTAAGTTTCTGCGATAAGACTTGGCTAGAGTGTAACTCACAATTAAATTACGAGTCTGAGCACATACTTATGCATGTAAGTTTGTGTGTTTGATGTTCTTACAAATAAAGCAAATGCATAATTTAATAAGAATAAAATAAATCAAGTTATATTTGGGTCATTTATTGTATTTGCGGTTACCGCTTGCACAATGTGTGAACTCGTCATGCTCTACTTCAAATGACTTAACGGCCACGGCCACTATCCGGAAGAAAATCTTTCTTACCTTAGTTTTATACTTAGCCGATGGTGACCTTTGATAATAACCTGAAAGATTGACTGTTTTAATTTATTTTAGTATTTAGAATTTATAATTAAATTAAATAAATTATAAAACCATCTTGTTCACTTACACAATTGAATTGTTTTTCCTGATCAGCATACTCTTTTTAGCTTATAATTAAACCCTAGAATCAACAGAACAGACTTCTTAATTAAGCAAAAGTCAATAAAAGATTGCCGATCCAATACACATAAGGTACAATTTTAAATTGAGAAAACCTGTTCTCAGGTTACAGTTTGCTACAGCAGGTAGAAAATGTAAAGAATACTTTTCGTTCTTCTCTATACCCCTTTCATCTGTATTCGTGGCTAATAAGCGACAGTATAAAACTCTTGATAAATTCCTAGAAACAGTTAACATTAAAAAAGGGCTTCATAGAATGATTAGTTCCTCCTTATGGATTTATTCTTATATACTTGTAAGCATTGATAGGGTCGCCTTTAATTGAATTATCGGATATCTTCCTTGATCGGATATAGATTGTAGTCTCAGTTCAAAATGTAGGAAACTGTTACTAGTACAATTAATTGATATTCGTAATTAATAGCCTAGAACTATATTTTATTGGTCTTGGTAACAAACATTTTTTGTATTGAATGTAAAAGTATCACATGTAAATGTTTATGAATTTCAATTGATGTCCAAGCATACATAGAAAACTCAATAATAGAATTGGTTTAAATGATTCATATTGAGTGTTTGAGTATCTGTGAGTGTGTTGCACAATTTACAGGCTTTAACGAGTCAATTTCAAAAGCATCTGCTTGTGTTTTTGCTTGTTCGAGTATGTAAATAAACGCCCCTCTTTAATTTAAATAGTCGATAGCAAGAGTTTCATGATTTTATCAGTTATCACATGGGAACGATAAGTCGCGACTGGAGGCGTCCAAGCAGATGATAACAGTCAAAGCATTAATATATATATTTATATGTATACTTACTGATTTAAAAATGTATTCATTGTTTTCTTTTATATTTTATTGCAGATTTGGTGCATTGCACAAACGAACCGAATGTCTCGATACCGCATTTGGCCAATCTACTTATCGAGCGTTCACAGAACGCTAATTGGGTGGTCGTCTATAAATCGCTGATAACAACACATCATTTAATGGCATATGGCAATGAGGTATGCATTTTAAATATATACCCTTACTCTTTTAAAATACCCTACATACATACATAATATTTGAAACAACCACGTGTAATCCAAATGCTTTTACTTTTATTATTTTCACTTTCCATTGAACTGCTTGTAATTGTGGGGCGTTGCTTCTTTTATACTATAAAAAGGTCACGTTCGTTGTTCGTTTTATTTTTTGCCTCTTTTTGTTTTATTCATTTATGTTTTTTGTTTGTCTGAATTCTTACTTGAGCTTTGCGTGTTGTTAAGTTCTTCATGTTATCGTGGTGTTTATTTTCAGCATTGTTTTTGTTTTCTCTTATGCGTTCAGCAATTTGGCGACAAACTTGCAATCTCCCATTGGGATTGGGCTTATCTGGGTGCTATTCTCTAATGCTTTTATATATTCAATTTAAGGGATCTTAATTTTATTAATTTAAAAGAAAATCAATTTCGGTCTACAGGATATTCATGTGCATTTCCAGACATCTGAGATTTAGCTAAAATATATAAATTAGATGTAAACAGGTGCATGAATAACATTCAAAGCTAAATCGAAGCACAGATAATTCTGTTTGTTAAAATGTCTTCCGTTTGTTTTTATTCAAATGACCAAGGAGTGTCACTTTATCATAAGCAATTAATTTGATCTTTATTACAAGCAAAATTATTACTAATTGATTTATTAATTACCAACATTTCCATTCTCTTCTTTTGCTCTCTTTCAGCGTTTCATGCAATATCTCGCATCGAGCAATTCAACATTCAATCTCAGCTCCTTTCTGGACAAAGGAACTGTGCAAGGTATAGCCGACAAAATTTCATACACTTTCAACCAAAGTGTATGCATACAAAATTGATGCTTTCTAACACACACTCACGCTATGAACAAGAAAAACATTTAACAATCGTTTAAACAATTTATCTTACATGCTTACATTCTCTTCTATTATATTCTTCTCTTCTCTTATCTACTCATTGACTATATTTTATATGTGAATGCTGCGATTGCGTTTGGCTTATACATTTGTGTATCCGTTCTAATGATATTTCAATAATATTGTGTATTGAATTTAAAAATGATATGCGCTGCTTACTCACATCCATAATAATTATAAATAATTTTGAAAATCATCCAATATAAATATTATATATATGAATATTGCGAATTATAAACTATACTACAGATGGTGGCATGGGAGTTCCAGGTGGCAGAATGGGTGAGTATATTGCAAAGACTTCCATAACGGTGTACGGGAACACAAACAAAAACCCTTTGTATTTATAAAAACAATTCTTTTGTGGCCGTGGCTGTAAACAAAACAAATTTCTTAAAATTGACTAACTAACTAACATGTTTGAAAGTTATACACATATTTGGCGTTCAAAATTTGTTAAAGTACTTGACTAACGACCGAATGACTGTTAAAACGTTCATGTTTTATTATTTTATATTGGAGTCTTTTAATATTATAATTGGCATATTCAACAGGTTATGATATGTCGCCCTTTATCCGGCGTTATGCCAAGTATTTGAATGAAAAGTCGCTCTCCTATCGCGCCATGGCTTTCGATTTTTGCAAAGTAAAGCGCGGGTAAGTTTTACACTCTTTCTTTTTTCTAAAAATAATAGCATAACTAATTATTTAAACTATTTAATCAATAGGAAAGAAGAGGGATCGTTGCGTAGCATGAACGCGGACAAGCTCTTGAAGACGCTGCCAGTTTTGCAGGCACAATTGGATGGGTTACTAGAGTTTGATTGTCAGTCCAACGATTTGACTAATGGTGCGTATAACTTGTAGCTAAATCAAACTATATATTTTAACTAT
This sequence comes from Drosophila subquinaria, assembly GCA_037043405.1. NCBI lineage: Eukaryota > Metazoa > Arthropoda > Insecta > Diptera > Drosophilidae > Drosophila > Drosophila subquinaria. The sequence goes on from JBAMBL010001752.1 coordinate 94,649, forward strand.
TATAATCATTCAGGTGTCATCAACATGAGCTTCATGTTGCTGTTTCGTGATTTGATTCGTTTGTTTGCCTGCTATAATGATGGAATTATCAACTTGCTTGAGAAATACTTTGATATGAATAAGAAGCAGGCACGCGATGCTTTGGACTTGTACAAGAAGTTTTTGGTTCGCATGGATCGCGTTGGTGAATTCCTAAAGGTCGCCGAGGTGCGTCATCCTACAAAGAGTTAACCTTTCAGAGTACTTTATTGTAATTAATAATTTGATTTGCATTTTAGAATGTGGGCATTGATAAGGGGGACATTCCCGATTTGACGAAAGCGCCCAGCTCTTTGCTGGATGCCTTGGAGCAACATTTGGCCACGTTGGAGGGACGCAAGGTGTCGGCTGCCAATACGCCCACACAATCGTCGAGGTGTGTTGCTGTTCTTAATTTATTTTATTTTTATTTAACATAAATTCTTTTAATTTGAATTACATTACTTCATTTTTTTTTATTATTATTAAACACTTGCAGAGGGAACTGAGTTATTTATTATGTCTGTTTGGTGTTGTCTTATACATTCTCACCAAAATTGATCATATGAATCAGCGGTGGGCACGAAATTAGAATTCAGGAGCACTACAACAACATCAAGTTGGGAGCAGCCACTGCTCCCGGAGCCACAGCGTGCCCACCGCTGTTATGAATGATCGGGCAAAATCAATTTTTAGTTATCTCTTAAGATTGTTAGTTCGGTTGAACCTGAACAAATTGAAAATTGAATACTGATCTCAGCAAGAGTATCAAATTTTATTTTTGTTGATTTATAATTAATTTGTGTTTCTTTTTTTTATCCCTTTGTTCTATGATTTTGGTTGTCTTTGGTTGCATTTGACTTCAATTATTGAGAAGCTATCAACGCACGAATGTAAAATCCGCTGTATCTGCACTCTCTTCAACTAGCTCGGCATTTGGCACTGCAGCTGCTTCAAGTAAATTTGATACCACCAATGGCATTGATGAGCAGCTGAAAGCTCAGGTGCTCGCCGAGGAGGAGGCCGCCATGAATCAGTACAAAGTAAGTGTGCCATGTTATTTGATTGATATGAAATTGAGAAATATTTAATTGAATTGTTTTCATTTCTTTTTCCCATCGTTCGCTAGTCCAAGGTATCGTCGCCCACCAGTAGCGGTGCTGCTGGCGCTAGCGCTGCACTAACAAATCCATTCCTATCGTCACCGCCAGCCTCGCAGGCTGGTCAGCCGATAGTTGATCTGTTTGGTGCCGCGTCGGCACAGCCCGCTGCTGCTGCAGCATCGGCGTCACAATCGGCGATGGCCACAAAGGCATCCGATGATTTGCTGCAGTTGGGCAATCCATTTGCTGACATGTTTGAGGCCAGTGGCGGCAACGCTGCCGCTGCCGCAGGAGCTGCAACAGGTGCTGCATTAAATGCCAATAATTTGTGGATGCATAATAACGGTAGCATGCTATAATTTCCTTATTATTTGCTTAATTACACTTTTTAAGTTGACACTTGAGTTCCTTAAGTGCTTTATAGTTAGATGTTTAAGTGTAGTTTATTTATATAAAAACATATATGTATATGCATATAGTAATACATATGTATATACATATATGTAACCCATATTGTCTTGTAGCTGTCTCAGACCCAAAAATGAAAATCAAGCGATTATCGCTCTCTGGCCGTCTTTAAGCACATCTCTTTGATGCACATGTTTTTTTCATCATATAATAACATATATCTTTTATTTATTTGCTAAAGTTTTAGTTTAATTTTGTAATATATTATTTTGTAAGTTTGTTTTTTCTTTTCAATTCTTCTCTAATGTATTGTTACTCTTCATTTTCATCACTGGTTTTTTTCCCTACCCAATAACAACTACAACAACAACGACAACAACTTCAACAACAACAACAATAACAACAACGATAACTTGATAAACACGACTTGATAAACACATGCAATGATTAATGCGGTAACACACATATAAAAAACACCACAAAATACCAAAATCCAAATCGAAAACAACAACAAAAATTAAATATAAAATAGGTTTCAATGGCGCTTCAGTTTCCTCCGCTGCCGCAACCAATGCCTTCGTTTCCGATAGTAATTTCACGTCTGTTTTTGGTAATACGGAACCTGCAGGTAAGTCCCCTTCAACACAAGCCAGCCATTTTGCCATTAATCCATTCAAGTGCAATGCAATTAATGTAAATTAATTTATGCTTAAGTTTAATCAAAGCTCTAATTTGAGCCCAATTGAAATTATTTGTTATATGGCGCGGTGATCTTAACTTTGCACTAGACTTTAATTTAAATGTTCAATATTAATTGCTCATGTGTTTAGCATGTTTTACTAACAATTTCAATAACAATTTATTCAGATTTTGTGTACAATATATATCCCAAAATGTTAGCAGAACCCAAAGTTTAGAAATAATTCCTTTATAGTTCCAAATGTCTACAGAAGAAACACACCAAACTATTTAAAACTTGAGCTCGTATGTGTGCAAATCAATTATTTATATTTAACCAATTTTTGAATTTTGTCAGTAACGTTTTGTTGAAGGATTTTTTGTATTAATTTTTTTTTTATAATTTTGTCATGTTTTCTTTTGAAATATTGAACTTAATCAGCGTCCATGTCGTCGTCGACCTTGCCAAATCCCTTTTTCGATGATATGCAACCCAGGGGCGTTGTTACCTTTGACAATTTTGTGGACCAGCAGCAACAGCATCAAGCCCAAGCAGCAATGTTTTATATGCAACAACAACAACAACAACAACATCAGCAGCTGCAGCTGCAACAACACCAACAACAATATCAAGATAACTTGGCGATATTACCACAATTTCCCACAGGTGATCTTCTTGAGAAGAACGAAATACAAGTCACAAGCGAACCCAATTTTACATTGTGTGCTTTGTTTCTGTACAAAGCTTCAATTGTCTCATCACTGATCTCATTTTGTTGTGCTTGTAGTGCTGAAGACACACACATACACACACACGCACACCAAACACACATGCCCACATGGTTTCGAACCAAGTTAAGCGATCCGCAAGTGTGTCCTGAAAGAAATATGTTTGTATCTATTTGAATACTAGAGTCGTGCACATATAAGTAAAATAACTTTTAAGTCATATTTATTTGCAAGTATATAATTTGTGTGTAAGACTCTAATACTTCAATATATACTCATATTTTAATTCATCTATCATTCCTAGTCGCTGCGAATAATTGAGGATTTAAGTCATATTTAATCTTTTCATATTCTGTTGTCTTTTTTTTCAATCTTTTAATATTAGCTCTCATTTTTGTGCTTATGTAAATATTTCAAGTGTTTTAATTACTGTCATATAAATGTTAAAAATTGCGTGATTGATTCGTGTTTCTGCTGTTTTTACGTTGTTCAGTTAATTGCAAGAGATTAGGTGATAACTGTTTTATAAAAATTCAACTGAAACTAAAATTATTCAAGTTACACTTATATTAGACAAATTGGTAATACAACTTTGTTTCTAGGATTCTATAAAGTATTTACTTATGTATACTGTTGTTAAAAAACTAAACTTTGATAAATCTAGTAAAATTTTAAACTTATTGGGAATGGCTTTTGCTTACATTTCTTAACAAGCTAAAGATTCTCATACTTTCCTTTTTAACCCTTATTAACAACTATTAAACAATAATAATTTACACTTTGCTTCGTACATAGAACAATCTTTTAACATTTAATACACAACTAAATAATAACTAAACTCAATTTGCAATTATTCATTATACATTTCAATGTACAAAAGTGCACATAGTATATTTTAAAAACAATTTTTATTCACATTATTTATTTTGTCAATGTATTTTTCTCTTTTTTCTCCTTTTTATGTTCATTACGTACGTAAAAATAAAACAAAAACAAAACATTCACTCATAATGTCTCATGTTTACAATACGTTAATGTTGGTGGCACAAATCCATTATGTAAAAAACATATTACAATATTTAATCATAAAACGCTATAACGATATTGTGTTAACAATATTGCTGAAAAAAAAAACAACCACAAATACAATTAAACAAACGGGAATAACTGAATGGAAACATATTTTTGTGGGCCCCATTTGTCTCATGCTCTCTATACATAAATTCTGTGTATGTCTCTTTGTGTAAATGTCTTGCTAAACGGTGCGCTGGCTATTCCACAACAACAAAAACGACAAAAATAACAACAACAACAATGCTAATATTGCGGCATTCAAAAAACTATTGAAAATTCATAAATATCACAATAAAAACAACAACAACATAAAGGCTTTGATGCTTTGGGTGATGTTCTCAAACCGGCGACAGCCAATAGCAACAACAGCATCAATCAAATGAATGTTGTCGCCACAGGTGCCGTCTTCCAGGGCTACAATAGCAGCAGTCCAGGGCTGACACTGCAACAACAAAGCTCTTTACAACATTCACAACAACAACAAAATCAGCTACAGCAGCAACAACAACATCAACTGCAGCAGCAACAACAGCAGACTGGAAAGATAATAACCGGCGATCTGGATAGTTCACTAATGTCGCTAGTTGATAATTTAAATATAAATAAAACGGCAAGTGCAAAGTGAGTAAACCACAAATCGAGCAAACAACTAAAACAATAAAAACAAAAAATAAAACAACTAATTGTGTGCGTGCGTAAAAATTTATGAATCTATGTGAGTGTTTGAGCGAGTGTTTGAAAGACAATCGAAAACTTCCCATCACTTTTCTTCGATAAAATCCCCAATCAGCTGACAAATCAGTTATTGATCATAACTAACAGTCGTATATTTCCCCAAGTACTTATGATCCAAAGTGAAAATAGTATATGAACATCCAAAATCATTTCCTTTCATATATTCCATATGTGTACATAAATCCGCCCACAATTCCGCCCCATAAAAGTACTTACCAAGATCGAGTAATTCAAAAGTCAGACAATGTCAGAAAAATCCCATTAGAAATGTAAATAGAATATCGAATCAAAGTCATTGATTTCGTCTCTATATATCATTACTCTCTTACCCCATTATATATCTCATAGACCCGTGCAATGGAATTCACCTAAAAATACAGCGAAACCAGGTGCTAATTGGACACCACAACCAATGGCGGCTACAACTGGTGCTGGCTATCGTCCAATGGTGAGTTATGCCTCTACTAACTCTACTCAATCTCTACTCAACCGAACAACTACTACTACTACTACTACTACTACTACTTATGTACTACAATTACAACTACTACTACAATCAAAAACCACAACAATATGAAACAAATGCGATATTCAAATGAGACAGCCAAATAATTAAGAAATGTTACAGAATTTGTGCCCAAAAAAACAAAGCAAAACACAGATCAGAATCAGTTCAAGAAAGTCTGTTATAATAAGTTTGTGTCACTCAACACTTTAGGCTCTTACTCCTCCTGTGTACAATACAAGTTCCATTCTTATGATTATTATTTTATTATTTAATTTATCTTTTGTATATTTTGTATTATTAATGTAATTATTGCACTTTGCATTTGCAGTTACAACTTGAGAGCTACTTGGATTATTTTTGTATTGCCTTGATATGTGTAAACTTTAAGATTAACCAAAAATTTTGTTATGCTAAATGCTAAAAAATCTATATGTTGTGGCATTTTCTATAATAACATTTAAATTATATTAAAAAATTGGGATGTGAAAGTTGTTCCTCTCTAAATGATCCCAGAACAAACCAAGTTCTTGCAAGTTGTAAGATTTACTATTCACTTACATATACATAAATATTTATTGTTATTGTTTTATAAACTATAAATATATTGGTTAATGTTTCTCGTACATACTGCACCACACACCCACATACACCTACACACTAGGGCTAAACTATCGTGGCACACCTCGTATGTGTAGGTATGAAAAGCAGTTACTTGAACAAGCTCCCCCTACACAAGCAGGCCAAATCATACACTGAAACTCACTTGCAAAAATATATAAACACATCGATACAGATTTATCTCATTTTAATTTTAATTTTCCTTTATTATTTTTGTATTCCTTAATACTTGTATACTTATATATATATAAACTATCACTTTCTTTTCTTTATTTTATGTTGCTTTATATTTCAACTATCCAACGCATACTGCAAATCGATACATATCAATAAAAAAATAACAAAATATCAATATAAATATAAATCAAAATATAAATATTATAAAAATTGAAAAATTACACCACAAATTGACAAAAACTCACGATGCGCCTGTGTTTATGCTGTCTTGTATGTTTCTGATATATGAATATAATTATATATATATTATGATTATTATTATATATAATATGTGTATATCAATATGCAATACGTAGGCACATGGCATGACAGTAAGTCCTGCGCCAATCACAATCAATCATCCGTATATACATGCTAGTTATCCTGTAATGCCAAATTATGTACAGGTAAGAATGATTGTAATCAAATAAAACACACAATAACTAAAACAAAAAACCGTACTACAAACTACTTTGAACAAAACATAAAAAAATATATATAAAATAAATGTTTATACTTAATAATTACTTACTGTATCTTTAAGTTGCTTTTATTTCATTTTTTTAAAATATTATTTTAATTATATTTAATTTATTCCTAAAATTTTGAGTTACAACTTCACTATCCACTATCAATCTACGCTGAGTTGTAAAAACCTGGTGTTCCGCTCTCTTTTATTGTTATGGTCCCCTACTATATACGTATTCTACCCTACTTTAAAGTGTTTGAGAAAAGAAATAGCATTTAACATTTACTTAGTTCATTTTTGCTTTCAATTTAGGTTACCATTTTCAAAGTGTAGAAAGTTTTTTAGTTTTTGTTTTGCGATTTGAATTTGAATTTTATTTGAATTGATTTGATTTGTAGAACTCACTAACCCTTACGAACTGATGGCGGCCCTCCTTTAAAACCTACTTCTATCTACTTAGATAATATATGACCTCTCTTTCCAAAACCTGATTGTGTACTACCGAGTCGTAGCCGTTGTTGCGTCTATCTTAGTCATTTAAGTTCTATACCCCTGCATGATTTGAATTTTATGCAATACTGAGTTATCATATAATAATTAAACATTTTGTGATATTGTAGGGCATGCCAGTGATGGGGCAGCAGCAACCGAATATGATGGCACAGGCAGCCCCTTTGACTGGGGGGCAACCGACGATGATGGGCGCGCCGCAAAGTAATGCGGGCACGGCGATCAGCACGGGCATCATGCAACCCACGCAGGCGACGCTGAATGGAGGCAATAAAAACGTTCCACTGGATCCATTTGGGGCGTTATAAGGCGTTATCAGTTATACACATTACACACACACACACAAACACACACACACACAAACACACACACACACAAACACACACACACATTAAGCGCTATAACCTCATAGGCAAGCAACATTATACACAATTATATTATAAAATATAATATATAAACAATTATTTGCAGATATTATAACGTAAATTCAACAAGACAAAACTCAGAAATTATTAATGTTTACACTACGCTACATACGAAAAATATATTGCAATGAGATGGCAAAAAGAAATTCTATTATATGTTGAGCATTGAGCTAACACAAAAGTTAATTGCGAAATGCATGAGTATATACATATATATATATATATTTATATTATTATTATAAAATGAGAAAATAAACGAAAGCAAATAAGTTTGACTATTTATATGTATACAACAATTTATATAACTATGCAAAACAAAAAACAACAACACGAAAAAATCAATTTCTATAAAAAGCTAAACTGAAACAAATGCAAAACAAATTTAGAATTGTGTGAAATATGCTTACACATACTCATACGTATGTACATCTACATATATAATAAGTTTAAGAAAAAACCTGTAGTTGTGTCCAACGCCAATCACTAAACATTAACACCCTTTAATCGACTATGTTCAATCTGATAAAAATGTACACCGTCGAATAAAGTGTCACAGCAAGAATATAGACGCCATACAGCTATACAATATATATATGAATTATAAATTATATGTAATTATGCTTAAGTGAGAGCAAATCTTAAAAACGTAATTGTGCGCGCCTCAATATTTTGCAATATTTTGATCCGTCTATAAAAACTATTCTTGTTTCCTACTTATTGTTATTTCTGTAGCCGGCTCTTAATTATAATTATAATTCTGTTTGTTGTTAAAATTCTTTGTTGATGCAAACAAAAAAGAAAATAAGAATGAAAAACCGAAAAGTTAATCGTATTTGTAAAGCATTCCAAACTAGTATCAATTTGGTCCCAAATTTAATTTGCGTAATGGATTTTGTATATGTTTAAGTATTATATCAATCTTGAAATGAGATGCATTCGTGCTGCAACGCTTTATTATTATTGTACATTTGAAAAGAAACTTTATATATTTATGTATGTAATATCTTTTAGGGCTCACGCTGTATTACCAATTTATTTAATTGCTTGCACGTTTATTTAAAACAAATCTATATATATATTTATATACCTATAGTTCATTTTTAAATTGTGTAAATAACATAAGGGGCGGCAAAAATGCTGAACTATGTTTAAATAAAAGTCGCATATTATACACGATATTACATTTTCATTTCTAATACCCACGCAGAGCGGAATTTCATTTCATTGCAGGCATTTGTAATGTCGGAACTCGTCGGATGACTACACTAAATTGTTTTTTATCTATACTTTAGTTAGTTTTTAATTATTTGTGATTTAATTTTCAGCTTTCATTTATGAAATTGTAATAAAATATGTTTCACGGTTTTAAAAACGAAATGTACCTAAAGAATTCCCTTGATATGATTTTTATATTGGATAGCACCATAAAATATGCAACATTTTAATGACTAAAGCAATTGAAAAGCTGGGCGCCATAGAGTAGGCAATACACACCAAATGCAATAATATTAGAGGCAACAATCATGTATGGAATTTTCATAAAACTTATAGTTAAAGAAGGAATCCCAACAAATCAGTGTATATTTAGCAAAATTATACAATTATAAACGACAAAAAAATTATAACTATTAAAATGTTTTATGACAATATTTCTATGCTGCTATTGAGCTAAACTTTACAGTACTGTACTACTTATGTATCTAGTTCTAACAGTTACAACAACTAGTACTATCCACTCAAACAATGTTCGTTTTTAAAAATGTGACATTGACTCTGTGAAGTCTCGATAGGAGCGACCACCTGTTGAAGTTTTATTAAAAACGAATAAAAAAAATTAGCTTGCAAAAATTAAAATACAACAAAAAAATTAAATATTTAAAGTAAAACATAGAAGAAATTTCGTGTATACCTACAGTCTATTCTGGATATAAAAAGGGTGTGTAAAGGGTTGATAAATTTAAGTTTTCACAATCCATCAAGACGTTTTTCCATAAAATTATTTCTATAGTGAAGAAAGGAAAATCTGTAACAACTGCAATAGAGTCCGTTTCTATTTGATTTTATTAATTCAGCGAAATTTTAATAATATTTTCAGAGCAAAGCAAAATCATTGAATACAATCTGTCAGACCTGTTTCACAAAAATATATAGAGCATACTTATAGAGCCGTCAAAAATTAAATGATTGAACAAAAAAAATAGAAAAAGAATTACATCCTGCTCCAAAGTAAAGGCTTTATGTATTTTTGCGAAACTGAGTGAAAGAGAATATCGATGAACGTCTGTATAATAGATATTATGACATTTTTAGATAAGTACATTCTTCACGGAACAAAATCAGAAATACTTATAATGAGACACATTTTGAATTGTATAAAATTTATGTTCAATACAAAAATAACAACAGAAAAAAAAACAAAAAAGAAATGTTAGTGCAAAATAAATGTGTAAAATAAATAGTTGTCTTGTTATTCGAGTTGGGTTTGGGCCATTGACATGTTTTAAGTTATTATAATTTGATATCATTATTTTTTTTTAACATTTAATTTTCTCAGCTATGTTGTATAAAAATTTAATTTTTCCAGCCTTAACCATTAGGCCTACAAGTTTGGATCTCAGTCAGTGTGTGAGTCAAGACAAAGAGTTTTAAATATATAGATAATAACTGAGGGATAAATCAATGAAATTGTCAACTCTATAATTTTCATATTTTTTAAACAATCCATGGAATTGCTTTCAACTGACTGTTCGCTTTTTTAAGTATTGTTGTCATTCAAACTCATACAAACTTGCAAGCTACTACGAACAAAACAATATATTACACAAAAATACAACAATTACTTAAATACAAATACCTACTTTCGATATGCCTTGCTTTAATAGAGAGAAAAGCCTTTCGATTCATCCTTGTCGGGACAAGGCAAACGAAAGAGATGCGATGGCTCCCAAGCCAGTTCGTCCTCGGGCAATGAGATATCATGGTCTCTTGGGCATGACCATTGCGAGCCAGCATCTGATTGTTGATGAGAAGTGGACGCCCGACTCTCTAACAGACGAATTTATCAACTTGACCGAGTTGCTGAGTAAGTGATCGAATTAATTAGGTGTGTTCTTGGGGCAATAAACTCTGCCTTAGAGCGTCGTGTGATCTACAAGCGCCATGAAACGAAGACAAATCGAAAGCGTCTCTTGAATAAGAGCAGGCAATTGAAGATGCAGTGCACCGATGGACGCATAAAGCTACAGAAAATCTCCACCGGAAATAATGCACATAAGATACGAAACTTTTTAATTAACCATAGGGACATGCAGCGTCTCTATATGAAAATGCCCATTCACCTGGTTGCAGATAATATCAATCAGCGAACATTTGTCCTGCGCAAGGAGCGGGATCGTTTAATATGTCGCTTGGAACAAATGAAACTTGAATACAAGAATTTACTCGTTAGTAAAATGACGTAAATTTAATTTAACGCTCTTCATAACACAATTTCCATAAACACAGCTTGATCGCTCCGAGGTGGAAAACCTCATAAGATATGAAAATGAATTTGTGCTTGAGGAGGAGCTTGCATCTCGTGTCTTACTAAAGAAAATTGAAAACTCAAATGTCCGCTTGAAGGCCATCACAACCATCAATACGACATATAAGAAAATGATTCAAGTTCTTTTGCAAGATGAAATCTTTTATGAGCCAATTCTGAGCTCCCTCGACGGTGACATGGAGGATCAGGCGAACTTTATCAAGAACATACTTTATATGGGCAAACCAGCCATTGCTAGATTCAAAAGGCTCAACCTCGAATATCACATGCTTTTAGACAAGTCACGAAAGAATCTTCAGGCCAAAATGAAGATGTTGGCCTCGTTGAAGAAGCCAACAACTGTCTTTGTTCCAGCCGAAAAGCCCCTCCGGATTAGCACAGAAGAAACTAACGAGCATTATGTGCGGCAAACGCGTAGTATGATGAAACTCAAGTCGGAGCTGGCAACCATTGAGAGTACTATCAAGGATTTAAAATTTATCACACTTTGCTCACAAGCCAAGGAAATCTATCCACGGTAAGTTCTGCTCAATCATCGAATAATTCTTGTTGCTTAAAACTCCCTCTGCAGCGTTAAGGGTCAACTGGAAAACAATGCAAATCTAAGGCTGACCATTCAGAGACACTTACAGAATCGCCAGATGCTCAGGAACAAAATGGCATATGCCGGATTGCTGCAGAGCGTCTTGCTGAACAATCTTTCCGAAGAGGAAATGAAGTGAGTAATTTTTAAAGTACAATTTTATCTTGTGCTAAGTAAAGTAATTATAAAAATGTCTAAAAAAAATATATCCTTTATATATTTATTGTACTTACTCTTATGCCCAATTTTATAAAAACAGATAGATGTTAGTAATCTTTTGCATTTAATTAATTTTTATTTTTGTGAATAGTGAAGCGTTTCTAAATTGTCACAGGGTAGATACCTTAACTAGATTAACATATTTTAACATATTTTTTATACAAAAGGATTATTTCGTTATAATTAAAGTTAACTACTATTACACGGGGTTACAACCAAAAAACATCTGGGATGCGACATAGCGTAGGTTGTAGATATACATAGTTTTTTTTTTTTGTTTATTTATTATGATAATTTGGTTGGCTTACTTAATAAATAGAAGTATTTATTATTATTATTATTGGCATTATTATTATTGGCATACCAGAATTTTTTGTTGCAGATTGAAGTTTTAAATTACGTTAAAAAACTGTTTTTTCGAGGTTGACAGTGTTAAAAAATCCTGTGTCTTAAACTATGTATCCTACAATAAATTGAAATAGTATATCGTTGAAAAGTGTAAAGTAACACCTTTCTAACGGTGTATTACATTGCAATTTCGGATAAATATTGAGGAAGTTACATCGTGTTATACATAATAAGATACTTGTTAAGACGTTTTTTACGCACTAATACAGATAGTAGTTTAACGGTTCAGCTCAAAACAAGTTTACAGCTTTGATAAAAGAAACTTCCCAATATTATAAGAAAACCTCCTAGAGCTACGTTTATAGCTTATAGAGAGACCCATCCATTATTAATTTGTATGGCCCCTTAGATGATTTTGATCAAGTTGAACATGGATCGAATCGCACATCTAACGAAAGCAAGTCCCCGAGTAACTGGAGTTACTTTCAGTGTAAGTGATTGGAACATTGAAAAAGCAAATCTCGTTGGCTCAGATATTCCTACAGTTTTCAATTGTATGCGTGCTTCACTTGCATGCGTTGGCCTTTTCGAGTAACCCAATTTACAGGACGAAAAAGCCTAAGTACGTAACGTAAAGGACTTTGTTCGTCGGTTGTGAAACACATCGCCTGTTGGAATACGCATTCCGCAATTGGGCACTTTTCTCCTGTACATTGGGTTAACCGAAAAGGCCATCGCATGCAAGTAGAGCACGGATACAATTGAAAACTGTAGGAATATCTGAACCAACGAGACTTGCGTCTTCAATGCTCCAATCACTTATACTGAAAGTAACTCCAGATACTCGGGGACTTGCTTGCGTAAGATGTGCAATTCGATCCATGTTCCACTCGATAAAAATCATCTAATTGGCGATACAAATTACTTATGGATGGGTCTCTCTATAAGCTATAAACGCAGCTCTAGGACGTCTCTTATATCTTTCTTTTATCAAAGCTGTAATCCTGTTTTGAGCTGAACCTATTACATGTACATATTTTCAGTTATGGTTAATTAGTCTGTTATCAAATAAATCCTAGTCTTTAAGTGATGCTGAACTGCAGTGGCCTTGTAAAATTTGCTAATTGGCATTGTCACAATACATTAAAGACTTTAAGATATTATGCACCCTATTGGCCGATTAGCGACCGTATAATTAGCGGAAAATTTGATATAGCGATTATATGATTTTCAGAGCATAGACAATTTACCTTAACGGTCTTACAAAAAATACTAAGCCAAAATTTATAAAAAATATCCTCATATGTTAAATTGGAAATCTAGAGCTCGATTTAGTGCATAACTTTATCGATTGTTAATCTTCTTAAAAAGAAGAGTTTTCTTTTTTGTTTTTTTTTTTTAAGGAGTTTTGCTGTATATTTGCAAGTATTTAGTTATTGGTAAAGTAAAGTATACAAAGAAGATTTGTATTATTAATTCAGATTTCAATTACAATAATATCAAAGTATATAGTCGTATAGTTTTTGTCCAGCCTTGATTTTTTCATTGTACAGACAGGTGAAATGATACATTCTTTTTTGGCCAGACCCTTGAATTAACATACCGCAGCCCACATATCTAACTCTTTTATTAACTATATTTGCGAATACCATATCGTCCCATGTAGGATCTGATGGAAAACTTTCTATGAATGTTTCGTTCACAAGAATACCAAGAATACCAAATAACCATTTGAACTTGACTACATCGAATAACCAAGATTCCGTATCGATATTTGCAGTGCCTACTCGTTCTGACCAGGAACTTTTGGCCACGTTTAAGAAACGGGCCGTGTTCACACACTCACTGGCTTTGTCATCATTGCAAAAGTTGGTTACACGCATCGCCAGAATGGAGAGCTCATGATCCCAGTGCAATCTGGGCAGGTTTATTGCTTTTGGTAAAAAACCTATTTTTTTTCTGGATATATCATCGCGCATATTATTATGATGATCAATGATGATCATATAATATTTATCCATGTTGACGCCGTCGCGTGGTTTCGGACAATTTTCTCCCCACTTTAAATGATTGATTGAACTGAATTAATTGATTTGATTGGAATACTATTGTTTACTTACAAACGTATTCCTACAGGCGATGTGGCTTACACCCGACGGACACAGTCCTTTGCGGCAATAGTCCTCCGGTGGAGTTGGCATACGCAATTCCCCACGCATTACGTACTTAGGCTTTCTTGTCCTGTAAATTGGGTTACTCGAAAAGGCCATCGCATGCAAGTGGAGCACGCATACAATTGAAAACAATAGGAATATCTTAGTTAACGAGACTTGCATCTTGAATGCTCCAATCACTTATACTGAAAGTAACTCCAGATACTCGGGGACTTGCTTTCGTTAGATGTGCAATTCGATCCATGTTCCACTTGATAAAAATAATCTAATTGGCGATACAAATTAATAATGGATGGGTCTCTCTATAAGCTATAAACGCAGCTCTAGGTGGTCTCTTATAATATTGGGTAGTTTCTTTTATCAAATCTGTAAACTTGTTTTGAACTAAACCCCAAACCGTTAAACTTTATGCACTCCACCAATTCCTACTATTTGTATTAGTGCGTAAAAAACGTCTTGATAAGTATAACACGGTGTTACAGTCAGACAACTTCTGGGATGCGACATAGCGTAGGCTTGAGATATAGTTAAATGTAGTATTGTGCCATACTAGAATTTTTGTTGCCCATCGAAATTTTAAACTATGGTTAAAAAAACATTTTTTCGAGGTTGATAGAGTTTAAAAATCCTATGTCTAAAACTATGCATCCTACAATAAAGTAACACCTTTCTAACGGTGTATTACACTGTAATTTCGGATAAATATTGAGGGAGCTACATGGAAAAATATATGGATTTTTACTGTTTTTTGCGACTTTAGCGAACTTTAAACGTAAATTAATAAGTTCAATTTGTAAATGCGATTCACTTTTGGTATGCAGTTTCAAAAGACATTTAATTTTTCCATTTTGCCATTAATTTTTTCACCAAAGTCAAAAAATAATAAAAAATTATACAAAAAAATTTGTTTGCATAGAAACTACTCTAAAAATGGAATTGAAATCAGTTAAGTCTAGTATGGCATATTTAAATACCTAAGTTTCTTCTATCCGAAACTGTTAAAAAAATAAAAATCAGTGAATATTTGACGAAGCTATGGGCACATTAGTGAGTTCAAGTACGAAAAAACAATTTTTTTTTTATCGTAATTTAAAACTTCGATGTGCACCAAAAAATTCTAGTATGCCAAAAAAAAATGTTTAGCTGTACCTTTTTGTAGCACCTTGTTATAAGCTATCGTCCCACTTAATCGCAACAAGATTAAGGAAATAGAAAAGTCGAAATGGCTGATTAAAGTTTTAAGTTAAGCAATTTAAGTAGTTCCTAAAAGTATGCAATTAAAAATATTTTACATTTTTTAAATAAGTAACGAGTATCCTTTAGTCGCGAACTCGACTATCGTTTTTCCCGCTTGCTTTAATATATTTTTTATATCATTATTTGCAATGGCCAAAAGTCGTCTTCAACGCATCGAGGACTTGAAAACTATCTTGCACCAAGACGAGGGTTTTGAGCATGATACCGTGGATCACATTAAGAATCGCGCTGACGCCTATGTGATGTTACGGTAAGTTA
>JBAMBL010001754.1:0-21210 GCA_037043405.1 Drosophila subquinaria
AATATTCAAAAGCTCCAAAACTGCAACTGCAACAACATCCGGCCGTCAGGTGCAGTAGCCCCAATATTGCTGAGCCCAGCGTCTGGACAACTTCCCGCATAAGCAACCAACTTCCCGCACGCGCAACCCAATTGCCAAAATTCGTGGAACATTTGGCAACAAGTCAGCTGCTCCAGAAATGTCGCAACGCCGCTGCTGCCTCTGCCAACGTCGCTGCCAATTCACCAAGCTCTCTTAGGGTTCTTATTAGCTTAGTTTAATTAGTCTAAAATTTGTAATCAACAAGAACAGTCCTACTGGACTTAATAAAGATTAATTTTTTATAAACTAAAAACTTATAAGGATTTAACTTATATGGAGTCCCCAATTTTTTTACTCTTTTACGGGGTCTGAACTGGAATACTAACATTCGCTTGCCTCCTTATCGTAGTAGACTTTTACTATTTAATCTTCCCTCTCTTTCTGACCGGAGAACAATGCTTGGTGTAGTCTTTCTACACAAACTAATTATTGGTGAAATTGATTCATCTAAATTAATTAGCCAAATTAGTTTTGCTGTCCCGATCAGAACTTCTAAAAAGTTTACCTATTTCTCTTCAATCCTTTGTTGTTAACTATGCTATTCATAACCCTTTCTGAGTACTTTTTTGTAATTATAACAAACTTTCTCAATTTATAACTAATTCTTCTTCTGTACAATCTCTGAATACTTCAATCATTTATTTTTATCTAGCTTATAGTTTTTTGTTGTTCTACATAATGTTTGTCCGTCTTTGTCTCTGTTTGTCCCAAGCCCGTGCTTGGAGTCGTTTGAGCCACTTTAATGTACTGCTCGTTTAGTACATCAACGTCCAAATATCATCAATATCAATTTATGTATTCCTGAATTTCCACCGGTCATCTGTTCTGGGGTTCCTGTTCAAAAAGAAGGGAATTTATATCACTGACAAACTGCCAGCACCTGCGTCGCCCACCCTACCATTAGTTGATCATGGTGAAATGAGATCAACTCCCTTTTCCGGCCACTCCGACTTTACCTCATTTAAAGGTATTTACTCAACGATTAGCATCATGACTTAACAAAAAAAAAATATATTAAATTTTTCCTAACATTTAGTTTTTGTTCATATATCAGTTCATATTTTCATTCAACTGCAACCTGGCTGAGACACCCTGAACACCACCTAACGCTCGAGCAGTCAGAGAAGAGTTCTAAAGGGACCCAGGGGCTGCTGACAATCAGCAATTAAGTTAAAAAATATAAATTAAGAAAAGTACATAATAAGCTAAAAAAAAAATCAAATAAACAATTAAATAAATAAATAAGTATGTAAATAATAAATAAATAAATATATGAATTAATAAATAATAAATGAATAGTCCATCAGTGGGTAGTTTAAGGCGATAATTTGCATAGAAGTCGTAGATTTGTATGTTGTCTTTAAATTAGTGTTTCGCCTTAATTTTGGCCGACAGCAGTATAACAAATAAATATGCCAGTTAATTTCATATATATGTGTGTGTATGTTGTTGTCCAATTATTGTATCATCAGTGAAATGCCCTGCTTGGTGGGCCTAAACGCCACAGCAAACGATCTGCAACACGTGTTGATTAATATGGGAAAAAGGTTCTGCTTCTTTTCTACATTACTCTCTGGTGCTAGAGTTTTAGCAAAAAGATTTAAAAATGGTCAATTTGCGTAAGTTTGCCGTTCTTTTATTATTTTTAATTTTTCCGACACCCACGTTTGGTGTGCTTGCGGAATCTGTCGGCGCCAACGTAGGCCATCGCCCACGCCTTGAGATGCTTGGTAAGTTGTTGTTGTTTTTATATCTGCTAGCCGGGCACTAAATTTGTACTACGTCTTCAGGTCTTTGGCTTGGAAAATGCCTTTAATGTTGCGTCGGAAATCGCTGAGTATAAAGTTGCGTTTGTACAGCTCCTGTCCAGGTGAGTACTGTATGCATCTGGTCTTCAAATTATACCGCTTCTCCACTGTCTCATAGGCCTTGTGCAGTTTCTCCTGGATCCGGGCACGATAAATCTGTTGCTTCTCGGAACGAGCCAATGGCGCGATTGCAGCGTCCTCCAGCACTCCCAGTTTACGAGCCACTACATAGTCGCTCCCATGCAAAAACATATTCTGGCCGAACATCGCGAAGTACGGCGACACACTAATGCTACTGTGGATGGCACTGCACAGTGCTGTTTGTATCTCCGGCAGCTTCTCGTCCCACGTTGTCTGGTCTGCTCCTACATGTGTACGGATTTTTTTTTTTTTCCAAAAATAGTAATTGGTAATGGTAAATGGTAATTTTTATATATTCTAACAACAAGTATTCTGCTACCATATGGCAGCTTGAGCTAGTTTTACATCAAAGACAATTCAAAATGGTGACTACAACAAATACAGTGAGATATACAATTATTTACATTAAATTTTAGATTACATTTACATTTTTACATCAGTTTAACTTATGACAGGACTCTGTTAGGCAGATCCTGTGGGTGGTGTCTTTTTAGCCTTCTTTTCCCTTTGTATCTCGTAAGTCGACGAACGAGTGCATTTGGGTGCGAGGCTAACCTGTCTGTGTATTTATCACATCGCCTACCTTGGGGACTCCAAGATCTCTTTCAATGTCCCTAGTGCGCATGTACCAGGGTGCGTTGCACATTTTACGAAGGATTTTGCTCTGAGCCACGCGAATCTTATTGAAATGAGTTTTGGCAGTGATCCCATAGACTTGTAGCCCATACTTCCAGATCGGACTCAATATGGTCTTGTAAATGGCTACCTTATTATTTAAGGAAAGCTTATTTCTAGGGGACAGCAACCACGCCATTCTTGCAGCTTTGGACAATACAGTTCGTCGAATCATTGTTGCATGTCGACCAAAGTTGAGATACCTGTCCAAGATGATCCCTAGGTATTGTTAGTACGTTTCATGCTTAAGAAACGAGCCGAGCATCGTTATTCCTGGGCAGGATCCCACTCTTGTGGCAAAGGTGACGTTTGCACATTTGCTGCTGTTGATGCCAATATTCCATTTAAGGGCCCATCTCTCAAAGCTCCGAGCGTACTCTTGTAATGCCTTTGCTGCAATGCCAAGAGATTCGTTCCTAGTGAGGACAGCAGTGTCATCTGCGTACGTGGCAATAAGCACATCCTGATTGTCAACGGCACGAACTGATCTGTCCTCCAGAAAACATCTCACCAGCTGAAAGAGCTGTGGTGTTAGTATGCGCTTCAGCTTACTTCGGAGACCGCTATGCCATACTCTGTCGAAGGCTTGTTGAATATCCATAAATACCGCCACTGCACATTGCTTGTGTTCCATGGCCTTTAAGGCGAAGTTGACCACTCTGTGAAGCTGTTCTGGAGGGCCATGACTCTTTCGAAAACCAAACTGCCACTTTGGAATTGTCTGCGTCACGCTCTCAAGTTTTAGAATCCGGTTCAGGATAACCCTCTCCAGCATCTTTCCTAATGAAGGCAGTAAACTAATCGGCCTGAATGAGTTGACTTCAGTTAACTGTTTTCCTGATTTTGGGATCATCGTAATCAAAGCAGACTTCCAAAGCTTCGGGAAATAGCCCAGTCTTAATGAGCTGTTAAATATTAAGACTATGAAGAGCACTGCTTTAATTGGCAGAAGTTTGATGGTTTTGTTGTCCAACAGGTCAGCACCCGGTGACTTCTTGACTTTTAGCTGCTTTATTATCGTCATAACCTCTTGAAACGTAACTGGATTGACAGGTGGAGACATTTGGAACGGGCTTTCCAGGGATATTTGAATGTATCGATGCATAAAATCCGGTGACAGGTTAAGTGGCCTAAATCTTTCTTCCAAATTATTCGCAAAGGTTTCAGCTTTCTACAAACCGGTGTAACACCAGCCGCCTGCAGGATTCTTCAATGGGGCCTTGGGAGTTACTTGCCGCTTAAAACGTCTTGTAAGTTTCCAGAGAGAGTAGTTGGACGTTACATCGGGACTTGCGTTTTCGAGAAGGTCATCAATTTTTGCTTGCCTGTTCCTCCTAAGCACTTTATGCAGGCGATTCGTGTGTACGGATCGCTGCTATAATCGACTGATTCACCCGAATTACAATAACAATTTAAATAGTGACTGCAAAATTTTTTTTTCAAATATCTCTTCGCTAGTATTTATAATAATTTTTTTCCCTCATTTTCACACAAAAAGTGCCTTTTTCGCCATTTAACAAAAAAAATTTTGCAGTCACTATTTAAATAGGTTAGAGAAACTTTCTGCATCAAAACATTGTTTTTAAAAAATCGAGGAAAAAAGTTGAAAAATTAGACGTTTACAAAAATTCGAAAATTTCAATGGGTACATAATGGGTTAAAACACGTTCAACAGGTATTCGAATGATCTTTCCATTGATGCCAAACTTTGCATGAAAGAAGTTCAAACTATGAGTAGAATTAACTTTAAATGATGCCAAAATACTTATGCCGCGGACTGTATAGGGATTTTGGCGAAGGGTACCAACTGGAGGTGGTGCATCAAGAACACGGAGTGCTTACCTAGCTGCGGAACCCAGGAGCAGGTCAGGAACATGCAAGTAAGGGAGCAATTTTGATCCAAATTGGTTGGGTGCCGAATTTTTCTGCATATTGCACTTGTTGTTGCAAATAAAAATCACTCAAAGCTGGACAAAGGAAGATTATTGTGCCGAAATAAAGGCAGATAGCTGATCTTGTCGCACATCAACAGCTGGTAGTGCAGGAAAACGCTCGCAGCACAGCCGCTTTTCGGAGTAATTGAGAGAAGAAGACTGCCAGACCGTCTCGATACGAGTTGCCACTTTTATCTTATGCAAGAAGTGCAAGCAGTGCAAACTAGGCGGGAAATTAAATTTTGGTATTGATTAACAGTCAAATTTTTAAAATGATTGGACGAGGAAATACGACACCACCGCAATACTCAAAGAGAGTTAGATCGGAATGTTCTCCTGAGCCTACAATTAGCGATTAAGTGACAGTTTTACAAAACGTGGCTACAAAAACAGATATTGAAGAGCTCAAGGAACAGTTGGGAGGTGTGTCAGAGAAAATTGAAGCACTACAGGCAGAAAATCAGGAGTTGAAAGCCGAGATCGCAAAGCTGAAAAGCGTTAGAAACACGGACAGGAAGGAGCTCAACAGACTAGTCGAACTAAGCCGAAGTAAGAATATAATTGTAAAAGTCCTGAGGTAGAATGAAGCTACAAAGGAGGGAGTCAAGCTGATTCTGCGAGACATGCTTGAAATAGCAAAAATCGAAATATGTAACACCCGAATACTCTACGAAAGGCAAAACAATGTCGGCGTGATTGCGGAGCTGGATTTAGCGACAATAGTTAGCGAATGCTTGAGGAATGAAAGAAAACTAGCTGACACCAGAATATTCGTCGAAAAAGACTCTCTCCAAAACCAAACAGGCAAAAAACTAATTACAAACAATCAAAATGGAGCAGAAAAACGTAGTCTTAAGATAGTATCTTACAATATATCTGGTTTAACAAATAAGCGTCTTTTTAGTAGATTTTTTCATTTATAAATACGTTTTTGATATTTTCCTCTTTTTTGAAAAGTTCGTCGAAAACAACTTTGCCCAACATGAAACTTACTTTCTAAACCACCATCTCCACTGGATCCCAGCACAAAGAATGTTTGCCAGGGGGCGAGCAAGCGGAGGTCAGCTTCTCGGCAACTGCAAAACGAGAACCCAGGAGTAAACTCCAAATTTCTTGTACAACAAAGCGCGATTACAATCTCCATGACCTGTGCCCAAAACAAGCTCACCATATTGCCGGTGTACCTTCACTGCAACTACTGGAAACAGGATTTTGAGGACCTATACAATTGGCTACTGGAGTTTGAAGTCGACAGCATTATGATAGTCGGGGATCTGAATGCAAGGATTGGCGAGCACCAGAGTCAAATGGAAAGTACACTCTCAACTGCAGCCCTCATCAGCGATATACGAAGAGCCTGCGATAAAACAACTGACGCAAATGGTCTTATGTTCATCGACTACTGCGAAACGACAAACATGTCAATATAAAATGGCAGAATGAGTGGAGATCAGGAAGGCAATTTCACTTGTGTGCGGGGCCTATCCTGCTCCACTATAGATTATTGCGCAGTACGAGGAGTCTGCCACAAGTTTATTCAAGGTTTTGATGTCTTAGAGGAAACATACTCTGACCATATGCCGCTGTGTGTAATAATCGTTACAAGTTCAGAACATCAGTCACCATCAAACGACAATCAACTGCTCCCGAAACTAAAATGGAACGAATCAAAGGCAGAAATATATAGAAACAGACTAGAAAACTATTTGCGTCGCCGAGGCAGAAGTATGGATCCAACCATTGAACAAATCACGCAGGACATACAAGAAGCAGCACGAGCAATTTAAAGTTACCGACGTGGAAGTTTCAAGCAACCATGGTTTGATAACCAATGTGAGAACGCAAGGAAGGGAGTTTTCAATCAACTCCAAAACATCAGAAAACAAGGAAACGATGCGAACTTGCCTACCCACAAGCCAATACTGCGTACAGAACGCTATGGCGATATAAGCGAGCGGAGTACTACAAGCGCATGGAGGTGGAAATTGGCCAAATACGAGACAACAAAGATTTTTGGTCAATGGCAAAAAAATTAAACGGTCCAAATGCTAGAAGTGGAGGCATTAAGGTATCCGCTGCAGCGTTGTGTGAACACTTTAAAGGTTTACTTCAACTGACGAGCAGGACTCTTATTAGTTTCGCGTTACCGCATTTAGAAATAAATGAGCTGGATGAAACGATACGGCTTAGCGAAGTACAAGATGATATTCGGCGGAGTAGTTAAAGTCAATAAAGCACCTGGTGTCGACCGGATTCCAGCAGAAATTTTAAGAACGCTCCAAATGAACTGCTTTCTCGCTTAACGCAAGTGTACAATCGCATTTTTGAAGAAAGCGTGGCTCCAGCAAGCTTTAAACGGAACATTATTTTCCCGATTTTCAAGAAAGGAGATCCAAATGTTGCGTCTAACTACAGAGGTGTATCTTTTCTGTACAGTATACAGAAAATCCAATAAAAAAACCTCTTTACGAGGCAAAAGTCTAGTGACGAAAACATTTTCATGCCCCAAAATTTCTGATATCCAATTTTGTGACGAATAATATTAAGTTTTACATATAAATTATTTTAAACAAAATTTTTGCACTCATCAAATTCCGCTAAAATGTCTCAATTCTTCATGACAAATAAAACTCACTGTTTTGCGCAGTGCCGAATGCAAAAATTTTGTTTAAAATAATTTATATGTAAAACTTAATATTATTCGTCACAAAATTGGATATCAGAAATTTTGGGGCATGAAAATGTTTTCGTCACTAGACTTTTACCCCGTTAAGAGGTTTTTTTATGGCATATCAGAAATTTTTGAATAATACATCAGAATTTTTTGAAATTGCAATATTTTTTGATAGTATAGCTTTGTCAACTTTGTTTATTGTTTGAACAAGCTAAACCAAACTGTCTGGCAACACTGGTCGCCTTTACAAACACACATGCCCAGTGCAAAAGCTATCAGCACTCTTAAGCTCTGGCTGCTATGACACTTTGCTGCTGCTGTCCTACTCCCATTCTAATTAAAATGTATGTATTCAGTTAACAGGTAATTTCCGCATTACTCTGCAAGCAGTGTACATACTGCATTTGTACATATGCGTGTGCAGTAGTGTAAAGGTAAAAGGTATATTCAGTTAATAGGTAATATCTTGTCCAAACGAATTTTGACAGATATGTGTTATATGTCAAAAAACGCGGAATCAAATTGCTTATAACATAAAACATATTTTTAAGTGATTTCATGTGTAGATTTTTCTTAAATCGCCAAAATGTGGAAAAAAAATACCTTTTTTCACCTGTAGCTGTTTACCTTTTTACTTAAAAAAAAAGGTATGCCTAAAAGCCCTTCGAAATACCTTTTCAACGATATATAGAACGCATCTGTAGCTTCTATCATTTGGATGCTATGAGGGTTTAGCGGTTTTTAGCGGTTTCCCGCTAAACTAGCGATTTTTCGAAAAAGTCGTAGAACACACGTTTCTAGATTTTTGAGCGGGAAGAAGTCCTCATTCAAACTTTTAAGCTAAATCAACGATTTGATCCAAACAAACAGACAAACTGACTTGTCATCTCATTTTCGGAAGGCCACTAAAAATTTCAAAATTAATTATCTTTTGAACCACCGCACTATGGTCCCAAAGCCGTTTTTTTTTACCTAAATTCAAAAAATCATAATCGTGAATTATGCAAAAAAGACATTTTATTCCAATAGCAAATATTCCAATGAACTAAGAAATTAAATTAACTTTTTTTTAAGCATCCCTGTAATTTTTCTTCGGCCCTGAAAGTTAACTGTTTATTTTGTGCGCTCTAGGCTGAGATTCCCAAAACATATTGCTCATTTTTATTTCATTTTAAAAATAAATAGAAAAGGGCACATTTATGAAAATAACTATGGAAAACAAAGCTCCAGGTTTGTTATACATGTTAGTATATGTGTTTTATTTGTAGAAGTGTTTTGTTTATTGTTTAATGTGCTTTTGTGCAGTGTTGTTTTAGCTGACCATAACCTCACATAAATTGTCTTTCGTGGAGTAGAAGTAAGTTTATTGTCGTGTATTGTCGTAACTATAAATGCAGTCTTGTGTGTCAATGTTTTTTCTTTATGAACTCCAATAATCTTGTCCCCAAATTTCCCCGATTTCCTTTATTTCCAAATTTTACTAGGTAACTTTGAGTTCGAGCGTGCGGAATTGGCTGCAAAACCAGTACAAAGCATCTTCAATTCTGAATTAGATGACTCTGATATGGATGAGTCTGACTTGGACGAATGTGATTTTGACAACGCATACGCACTTGATATAGAATCTGAACCTTTGGATGAGCAATAAAAATCATAAAAAACTAAAAGCACAAAATAAAATATTTAAAAAAAATGCGTTTACAATTTATTTAAGTTTTTAAATTTGAATTGTGGTGATTATTGGCATACAAGTAAGTTTAATATTTTAGTTAAGAGATTAAAAAAAAAATTTTGAATTAAAAAAGCTATGAAATTCAAAAATTAGCGTATTTAAATATAAGGAAAAGGGCGGTGCCACGCCTTTTTTCCTGTCAAAAATTCTATTGGTTTTATTTACATCACTTCTTTTAGAGCGAATCTCAAGCTTCGTGAATCGAAACCATATTCTCAGCGAATATCAAGCGGGTTTTGGAAAAGATTACTCTACAGTAGACAGCATATTCGTCCTGACATCAATAGCAGCGGAGCACTTTGAAAGGAAAAAGAAAATGTATCTATTTTTTTTATTAATTTTAAGGCAGCTAGAAGAGCACTACTACTAAAGCTGAGCAACCGAGGAATTTCATCAAAAATGCTTGCAATCATACAAAATCTATATTGAGAAAGCCGTACAGCCGTATGGGATGGAAAAACACTTTCTGATTGGTTTGAAACAATTATGGGAGTGAAACAAGGACCTGCTCAGCCCGCTACTTTTTTCTCTATTTGTGGATGATATCACAGAGGGTTTGCCGGGAGGCGTCAAGTTAGGAGTCCATACCGTTAAAGTACTTATGTACGCTGACGACATGGTGATGCTGGCAGATAGCCAGGATTCTCTACAAAAAATGATAAACTTTACATACAAATACTGCACCATCTGGAATCTGCAAATTAACCTTGAAAAGTCAAAAATAATGTACATCAAGGATACAAGAGGACGTCTAGCCAGAAACGATAAATGGACACTAAATGGATCGGAAACCGAAGTAGTCAAGGAGTCAAATATCTTGGAGCCGTCTTAACACCAACTATCAGCTTTAATAAACATCTGCAGCAAAAGCTTAAGGAAGCAAAAGCTGCCATAAACAGCACCTGGAGCTCCTTCTTAGCAAAGAAAGAAGTAAAAAGCAACGCCAAGTACAAACTCTTCGAGGCGACATCAAAAGCAATAATGTGCAATACCGCCCAAGTGTGGGGACACACAAAATACGATGAAGTCGAGAAACTTCACCTTTTCTTTATAAAAAAGGCTCTTTAGGCTCCCGAAAAATACGCCAAATTATGCAATCATGCTTGAAACAGGACTAGCTCCACTTTACACCAATACCCTGTAAGGGAGTTTCCAGCCAGGGTGCAGACTCAGTCTGCCAGGGCCAGAACTTACAAGAAATTTGTAAGTTTCGCTGGACGCGGGGATAAAGGGGAGGGAAATGCTCGCTAGGAAAAGAGAATACAATACACAGTACACCACGAGTTATGTGAGGCAACTCGGTCGGGGAGCAGCACAGGGTATACGCCCCGGTGTTCCGCCAACCACGTACACGCCACAACACTACAAGTTAGGGATCTGGCCGGGATCCTTCCCACAGCCGACGGGATCGAGCCCTCGTCCGATCACCACAGTTAGTAGGTACCACAAGTAACAGCGGGATTCTTGCCGGGATTACCCGCGGCGGACAGGATTTCCCTTGTCCTGAATGCGACCGCGTGCTACTTTTAGTGTTCAACTACAAGGAAAATGTAGTAGCGGGTTTCTTGCCGGGATTACCCACAGCGGACAGAATTACCCTTGTCCAGAATGCGACCGCTTGCTACTGTTAGTGTTTAGTTATACGGGAAAATGTGGTAGCAGGATTCTTGCCGGGATCACCCACAGCGGACAGGATTACCCTTGTCCAGAATGCGACCGCTTGTTACTGTTAGTAATTAACTACAAAGAAAACGTGAGATTTCTTCAGTATAGTTACAGTTTATTCACGTGTTAAGTTATCTAAGGTTAGGTTAAACTACGCGTACCCTGCTGCACTTGTCTACTCTTTCTCTACACTTACGTTTATTGTTCTGCAGACGCGCCAACTCGCGACGTCTGTTTTCTTTCGCTCTCGATCACTAAGTACTTGAGCCGCTCACTGCTAAGCCATGCGCTAGCGTCGGTTGCACAACTCACCACAGCTTGCGCTCTTCACCTCGGAGCTTTCGCTCTCTCACAACGAGGTGGAGAGGCACTGTGTTCGGCAGTGTTGTGCAACCGATCGCTAACGCATGCATGCCTGCGATGGCGACCGTTGTTTTCAAATTTAAATTCAAAGCCTAACCGCTAGCTAGAGAAACATAATGACTAACTTAGTTTAGGGCGCTCCATGCGCTTTTTAATAAGTTTTCAAGTTAGTTCCTTAAGTCTATCTTAAATTAAAGAAAGCGCTCCAATGCGCGGCATTATGCCATAATAATACATAATAATAATAAAATAAATGATAACAATTGTGGGACGGCGTGTCCCTAACGCCGCCTCACAACCCTTAATCAACATTTCAGCTACCTGAGGAAAGTAATGGCACATGCTGCAAAGCAAATCTCAGTGCTTCAAAGTTTGGTGCAGCCTTGCAAGAAGCCTTGACGTGCGACTCTCATTGGAGAATCAGACCACTTGGAAAGTCAGCCAGCAGAGTATACTTGAGGCACTCAAAATCTCATCGCGACAACGAGCAGAAGAACAAGGCAGGCAAAGCGAGACTCGTGTATATTACAGATCGCTGGAGTATAATTTAGGACCGAGAAGCTACTTTAGCAACAATTTTAAAACCTATGCCATTTCTACTATATTTAGAGCCAGAGTGGAACTGCTAAGACTGAACTACTCGACACATAGACGCGAACAAATAGAGGAGTGCTCGCTCTGTAATCGATTTTATTGCAACATGTCCTATACTGCGGGAGATTCGTCGTATATATTGGAACAAAGACCAGCTAGACTTCGAAGAATTCCAACGAGAGCTGAATGGCGAAAATTGGCCGAGTCTCATTGGCTACCTAAATGATTCTCAAAAATATAGGCTATCGGCGCTACACAAAATAATGATCTGATATCCGGGGAGGCCCGGGGAAGCCATGTGTTTTTAACGGTTGTAAACCATTCTTATTTAAACATGATCATTATTTAATAATTGTTAAAGATATTAAGAGTTTAACTGTTATACTTATGCCAAGCCAGAAAAAAAAAATCTATTAAATAAAGATACTACTACTACTACCTCTAGTTTCTGCATTGGACGGTCAACTTCAGATGGGCAGGTTGCAGGTATCCTTTGAATGTTGCCTTGTTGACAACTTCAATAAAGGATAATGTTCTGGAGGTTATCCTTGTGTCGTCCAGTTGACAACACGGATTTCACGTCGGGGTCAACAAAATGTTTGTGTATAGGTTTTGAAAGCAGTCAGCACATAAACTGACTACTAAAAAGGGCGTCGCAACTGGCACTTGTAACCAGGTGGACTTCGGAGAGGGAATTCCTTGATGCGCAAAGCTGGGTGCGATCGTAGAAATGAATGAATGTTTCTTGTAGATTGTACTAAAAACACTGATTTTATTAATCCAAAGGCACAATATTTATAGGTAAAAATAGCTTAGCTAACAGGTGTGTGGTGTCAATTAAAATTAAGTTATTGTGTACTCAGCAGTTGCTTACTTTGCAACTACCAGATTGGCCTACTGCTGCTGTTACGGCACATATTGGGTGTTGTGCAGTCAGCGATATTCTGTGAGGTCAGTTATGCTGTGTGTGGTCAGCGAGATTTTGTGTGTGAGGTGTGGACATAGTTTTTAAATTGTGTTACATAGGTGTTCTGTTTTGTTTATAGTTTAGATATGTGTAATTTATATGCGCCTAAACATAGTGATTTCGTACTACTTGTGGGTCCAAAACGCCGCAACAAGTGTAATGCAGGGGTGCTTAAACATTTAAAGAGGTTTTGCTTCTTCTTCTTTTTCTTTTCGGTCTAATGAAAAAAACCTTATAGCCACCCAGAGGCGGTGGCCAATCGCTCCTCTGGTGTCGCCCTCCTGCGTATTCTGTTGAAATCGTTCTCTTCAGGCTGTTGGAGCAAAATTGCCCTGGGCGCTGCTTGCCACTACACATAAAGAAAACAGTAGTTAATATATGTATATATTCCCTCACAAATTCACCACTGTTTCAAATCACAAAAAATACCGACCCAACAGCTGCGAGTCTCATTGCTAAATTTCCCGTTTGGACCAAGTCTTCTTAAACGCTTCGGTGTCTCCGTTTTCTTTTATTATTTGTTTTTATTTTTGTTTAACCTGAGTAACTGTCGGCTCATCCACGTTTTTCTCATATATACTTCTTCTTCCTTGCCAAAATGTTCGGTTCCGCAGTAAAGAAATCAGAAGGAATAAAAAAAATACTACGAAAGGGAAATTTTGCCTTGTGGCAACCCGGCTAATGTTGTTAAGCGCAAATATACATTGCGCATTTTTCTGTTTGTTTTCATTTGTGTCTGCATAAATGTACGAAATCATCGCATTTCGTAACACCACACCGCCGAGAGCTTCAGGAATCTGTCGGCGCCAACGTAGGCCATCGCCCACGCCCTGAGATGCTTGGTGAGTTGTTGTTGTTGTTTTTCCTCTGCTAGCCGGGCACTAAATTTGAACTACGTCTTCAGGTCTTTGGCATGGAATATGCCCAATGGATTCCCTTGCAGCGTCTTGAATTCGTATAGGCTGTTCCCTATGGCTTGTACGACGCGGCATTTCGTGAACTTTCGGCAAGACTTCGCATTGATGTTGCGTCGGAAATCGCTGAGTACAAAGTTGTGTTTGTACAGTTCCTTTCCAGGTGAGTACTGTATGCATCTGGTCTTCAAATTATACCGCTTCTCCGCTGTCTCATGGGCTTTTTGCAGTGTCTCCTGGATCCGGGCACGATAAATCTGTTGCTTCTCGGAACGAGCCAACGGCGCGTTTGCAGCGTCCTCCAGCGCTCCCAGTTTCCGAGCCACTACATAGTCGCTCCCATGCAATAACATATTCTGGCCGAACATCGCGAAGTAGACACACTAATGCTACTGTGGATGGCACTGCACAGTGCTGTTTGTATCTCCGGCAGCTTCTCGTCCCACGTTGTCTGGTCTGCTCCTACGTGTGTACGGATCGCTGCTGTAACCGACTGATTCACCCGCTCAGATGCATCGGCTTGTGGTGAATAGTACGCTGTCTTCAGATGCTTAATGCCATAGTGTTGTATCAAAGCTCCGAACTAAACGGATGTGAATTGTTTCCCGTTATCGGCGTGGATGACCTCCGGTACTCCAAAATGTACAAACATGTCTTCTTTCAGGATCCTCACGGTAGCCAGCGCCGTCGCCTTCGCGACGGCGTCGACGACGAACTTCGTCATATGGTCTAGCGCGAGTAGTATGTATGCGTCTCCGTGCCGTGACCTCGGGTATTTTCCTAAAAAATCGAGATACAGTTTCTGCATCAGTCGATCAGTGCAGACTTTCTTGCCCATTTGTGTTCTGCATATTTGTGTCGTGTGTTTCGTCTCTTTGCAAGTGTTGCAACCCAAAACAAATTCTCGGACCTGTACCGTCATCCTTGGCCAGTAGTAAAACTGCTTGAACCTGGCCAGCGTCTTCGCAATGCCTCCGTGCATCCGATTCTCGCCTTCGTGTGCTTGTTCGATGGAAGTGCTCGTGAGTGCTTCGGGTATCCACAGCATTCCATTGGAAACTGACTGTCCTCTCGCTCAAACTGGACGCGTTTGAACAGCAGGTCCTCCTCGTCACGCAGATCTGGAAACTGCTCCGGGTTCTCCTGCACGACCTTTACTCGCTCCACGTATTCTTCATCCTCAAATGCTGTTGTTTCGAACTCGAATATGTTGAGCTCCTCGACATCAAACGGACGTGACAGCATGTCAGCCACAACTTTGTCCTTGCCCTTGCAATGCTCCACGTTGAAATTAAACGCCTGTAAAGACAAAGACCACCGAGCCAACCGTCCACTCAAATCTTTCAATGTTGTGAGCCATTGAAGACTTGCATGGTCAGTGATGACGATAAAGGGCATAAGCTCTACATAGGGCCTGAAACGTTTAATTGCCTTTACGGCTAATAGGCATTCTTTCTCCGTCACACTATAGTTCAGCTGGGCTCCTTTAAGTTTGGCCGAAAAGAATGCTATCGGTCTATCCCTTCCCTCGTCGTCCCTTTGAAAGAGCACGGCTCCTATTCCAAACTGACTGGCATCGCACTGTGCGCAGGTAAGTGCCTTCTTCAAATCATGAAATGCTGCTACCGCTCCGTCACTCATAACACTAGCTTACAAAATAAAATTTTTTTTGCAAAGTGAATGAAAGTATTTTTTTCTTATGGACTTTGGCCCGCTAAACACGAAAATGGTATTTAAACTTATCCGAATTTGCCAACCAAGCACTTAAATTAAAGGTAAGTTAGGTCCATCTGTCGATGGATTTGCATAAACTATACCTTATTTTCTTTGAAACAGTATCGACTTTACGATAAACGAGTAAAAAAAATTGTATCTCATTGATTTCTATTTTTTCCAGGACGATATAAAAGCTTTCAAACTCAAAAAACCACAAAAAACGCCCATTTTCGAACTTTATAAAATCGCTAGCACCTGAACTGCTGAACCGATCTTAATACTCAATGGAAGAAAGTTGAAGAGAATTAACTTACCTTTAATTTAAGTGCTTGGTTGGCAAATTCGGATAAGTAGATTTGGAAAGTATACTCAAAAGTGTTGGAGTAACCTCAAAAATTCGAAAAAATTCGAATATTTCGAAAACGCTTCCATAAAAAAATTTTTAAATGCCATTTTCGTGTTTAGCGGGTCAAAGTCCATAAGAAAAAAATACTTTCATTCACTTTGCATTTTGGCTGTAAACTAGTGTAATGAATTTCGCATTTCCTTTCAGGTAATCCGTCAGAGGAGCTGACAAGCTGGAGTAGTCACGGATGAAACGCCGATATCATCCTGCCGTGCCCAGGAAACTTCGCAGCTGCCGAACTGTTTTGGGCACCGGGATTTGGTTGATTGCCTCTACTTTCCTCGGATCGGTTCTCAATGCTCCATCTCCAATCATGTATCCGAGATACCGAAGATATTTAAAACAGAACTTGGAATTTCCCAGACCAATGGTAAGATTCGCGTCTCGCAGTGCCTTTGCGACTTCTCCTTATAACCCTAAATGTTCTTCTTCAGGTTTTCGAGATGATTAGGAGATCATCCAGGTACACAAATACTTTACTTCGCAAAGATTGCGGGATTACTCGGTCCATCAGTCGACATAGACGCTGCGCTGCGTTGCATAGACCGAAAGGCATCATGCGAAATTGTTAGAGCGGTCGACCTGGGTTTGTAAAAGCAGTGTATTCCCGCCTTTGTGGCTCCAGCTCAATCTGCCAAAACGCATGTTTAAGGTCTACGCTGCTGATGTACACCATGTCATCTACCCTGCTGATGATCGACTGAGGATCCTTGTTTTGTAACGGGTAAGCTTCTTTTGTTGTCACCGCATTCAGTTTCCTAGCATCTAAACATAATCGATGTTTCCCAGGCTTTCGTACAAGCGTCATACGATTGCTCCAGGGGCTCTCACTTGGTTCAATCACACCGAGTCTCAGCATCTCATCTACTTCAGCAAAAAGTAGTTGTAGTATTGCGGTCAAGACTGGGTAAAAGCGCTCCTTGATTAGTACGGCTCCTTCGGTCCACTGAATCGTTTGCTGCTCCAGGTGAGTTTTTAATAGTCCTGTCTTCTCGTATCCCAAAAACAGATTTTTCACCTCTTTCAGTTTCTGTCGTTGTTGTGGATTGAGAACATGCGTTTCATCGGGCTCGCTTTTGGTGATGAATTCGGAATCCATGTGCTCTATGGATTCTCCACCCAGAATCTTTCCCAGATACAGTGGCTGCTGCAACGTCGGAGTCACATACAGCGTGATGTCTTTGATGTCTCACTTGTATCTCATTGACACCTCCATTTTTCCCAGGATGGTATGTCTGCTTCCTCCTGCCGCTTGAACTGTCGAAGGCGAGTGATTTAATGTTGCTCCTATATTTTCTAGAAACTCGATGCCGCCGCTGCCGAGCAGGCTTACAGAAGCTCCGGTGTCCAACAAGCCGGCAATTGAATGGCCGTGGATCTCCACGCTTGCGTAGACTCGCTTATCCCCTGACGTACCCGCTTTAATTGCTGCACACACCAGATTCCGTTCCTGCCGTCTATCCTGGAATCGTGATCTTGCACGCTGAACATACTGTGTGGCCTCACAGAAAATACGTGCTCTTGCCTCCTCGTATGCTGCTTGACGAACTTCCAAGGGATACCGAACTGAATACTCGCCGTGTGCTATGCTATTTCTATTTTATTAACTTATATTCTTTAAATGCATGCTTTATCTTTTACTCTAGTGCTTACATCCATCACGTTTGGGACGGAGGAAATTAATTTGTGCGTCTTGCTCCGCCGGTGGTTTCCCTGCTGA
Source organism: Drosophila subquinaria (assembly GCA_037043405.1). Classification (NCBI taxonomy): domain Eukaryota; kingdom Metazoa; phylum Arthropoda; class Insecta; order Diptera; family Drosophilidae; genus Drosophila; species Drosophila subquinaria. The sequence continues at coordinate 17,391 of JBAMBL010001754.1, forward strand.
CATCTGGAGCATTTCGGGTATACCGTTCCGGGCAGACCGCATTTGTATCAGAAAACCGCGAGCACCGTCGACTCACATTTCCAAACGTATGTCCTGCCTGCGAGCAGTTCCAGCAGGTTAAATTGTAGCCGCCTCCCGTGGCCGATATAATGCTTCCACTGACTCCTCTTTTTCTTCATCAGCATCCGGCTCTGCTACTGGAACATATGCCTCCTGAACATGATGTTGAGGCACCTTTGGTGGCAGCAGAGGCTGTGCTGGTTTGGTCCATCTATTTGCCAGCTATCGTTCCGCCTCATGTCATTCATCCCGCAGCTTCTCCAGGCTAGTAATCGTCATGGGATATATCACACGTGAAATGCCGTCTTTTATGTTCCTTTTTACTACTTTTATCAGGCCGTGTATAATCTCGAGCGCGGCGAAATGCTGCTCCAGACAAATCGCAGATTTTACCAGTCCAGGATTGGGGCGGACATGAGTCCAGAACCATTCCCGCGATCTGCCATCTACTAGCGCATGGAAATCCCTTATAACATCTGACCACAGTACGTTGTACACTCTCTGCATGTGCTCTTTTCTGCTTTGGGACTACCATCGAACAATATTCCCCATCGCTGAATCTTGATCGGATCGGCTTGTCGCTGTGGGTCCCTCGGTGGCCACGCGCCTTGAGCATCTGCTCCTGGTGGACGCATATCCGATTGCTGCACGCTGTAACGCTCACATATATATCCCCTCTGGTCTGCCTCACGCACACGATCGTCCTTTCAGTGATTCGATGGAATCGAAGCTGCCCCAGCAGTGTCTCCAAATAGTGGTGGAGAGGGAACTGAGTACAGCGGTGCTGCTCCTTCTCCGTGAAATGCCGGTGGTGGTGGTACATTAAATGTCGAGGGAATTATTGGACGTGTCAGAGTATTCGCAGGTGGCTCCAGTGGCTGCGGTGGTTCTGGTGGAGGTGGTACCGTTGAATGGCTCGGCTTCACCAGCTGTTGAATGTCCATCATGAAGTTTAGCATCTCCCTCCTCATCTCATCCTTGAAATTGGACAACTCGCTGGTCTGCGAACTGCGGTAAGTTTGCTGAGATTGCAGCAGGGCTACATTAATCGCAGACTTCAGCTCGCTTGACAGGGGAATGGCTTGTAAATCTCTGCCTGGCTCTCGAGTCTCGGACGACTTCGTCAAATGTTCCTGCTCATCATATCTTTGCTGTTTTGGCCGTGTTCCTGTGCCGATTGAGCTGCCCAGGAGGCCACCAACTACTCCGAGTTGCGACGTGTCTTGATCCATCGTTGACAGCTCTAGCAAACATGCATCCGATGGTATATCTGATTTACCGGACTGAGAACGAGTCACTGGGCCGAGAATCTCCTCTCCTCTATTTCGAAAATACTCCAAACCCCTGCTCAACCTTCTTTCCTTCTTTTTCTTTTCCCCCGAGCTGTGCGACATTAATTCCCTGCGAGTCACTACTACTAAGCCGGATTTGTAACTATTTCTAAGTTTTTCTATTTCTTTCCTGTGAAGAAGTGCTTTTACCATTTAGTCTAACTTTACTTTTTGATATTTTAATGTTTGTTGTTATTAACTAATTTCTTATGTTATTTTTTTAATTTAATTTAGTTCCACAATACTTCCAGCCACGTCGCATCATAGGCATTTACCCTTTATGAAACTGCCAAAATTTAGTGGAAATTATGCCGATTATAAGAATTTTATTGGAGTCTTTGACAATTTGGTCGATAGTGATCCAATCTTTACAAATATTGAGAAATTCAATCATCTTCTGTCATGTTTGGAGAAGGAAGCGCTAGGAACGGTTCAGGCTTATCAAGTTACAGAGGAAAATTATTCAAAGGCATTAGCAGTTTTCTTATAGTATCGGATACTATCGCAAAGCTTTTCGAGCTTCCGAAAATGCAATGGCCTTCGTCAACTTCGCTGCGGTCTTTGATCGATAAAGTCCGAGCTAGCTATGAATCTGTACTATCTTTGGGCAATTACGAACAAATTTCTAACATGTTGCTTATACATTTAATTATAAGCAAAGTAGATCATAACACGCGCTCCAAATGGGAAGAGACCCTCGACTACACTCAGTTTCCATCTTGGGAAGATTGCGAAACTGCTCTCAACAGACGTTTTCAGCACCTCGCAGCTGAAGAGTCGTCATCTGGTCGTTCACGACCGCAGAAATCAAATTCGGATGGAGTTAAAAAGAACGGAAAAACGGCTTTGGCAGTTGCTCAGCCTAGTCAGCCTCCGTCTTTGAAATGTCCATTCTGCAAGTCGAACGATCAATATATAAGTTAAGTCTGGGCGCCCTGTGGGCGTCCGACTAAGTTACCTAAACATCCTGGAGTGTGCTGTTAGTACAGGGTGGCGCAAAAGAAGTCATCCGATGTGGTTTGGCTCTCATTTTTTTTCTAAATAAAAAATTTTGATTCTGTTTTTTGATTATGTTTATTCGAACCTTAAGAATTTTATTGGTTTAGGTGAGAAGATGACATCGGCCAAGTGTTCGCTGCCAGAGCTCATGACCATACGCCCGTTTTATGACATTTTCCATCACTTTTGCCAGAACTTCGGGCGACAGGTTCTCGCATTCCTGGCGAATATTTTCCTTAAGGGCTTCAAGAGTTTGCGGCTTGTTGACGTGAACCTGCGACTTTAAAAAAACCCCATGAAAAGAAGTCTGGAATGGTTAATTCGGGTGATCTGGCCGGCCAGTGCAAATATCAAAAACGAGAGATAAAGCGGTTATTATTATTACATTATTACAATTATTCTGCGTTCTTGGGGAGTGTATCGCTCCATGGCTTATTCACTTGTATTCTGTATCTGTCTAGTCCACAAATGTCAAAACAGATTTGACATTGGCGGCCATTTGCAAAAATGAGAGCATCTTCCAATAGGGTGACTTCTTCTTCTTTGTAATAAGTGGGATCCCCTCCAGTACCGACGATGCCAAGTGAATAAGAATTTGGGTTAAAACTTTATAAGTGTTTATTTAATTCTTTGATTGAACAATATACACGAATCCCATAAAAAAAACCTCTTTACGAGGTAAAAGTCTAGTGACGAAAACATTTTCATGCCCCAAAATTTCTGATATCCAATTTTGTGACGAATAATATAAAGTTTTACACATAAATTATTTAAAACAAAATTTTGGCCTTCGGCACATTGCGCTACAATGTATCAATTCTTCATACCAAATAAAACTCACTCACTGTTTATAAGCTAAAACATATCGAAATTTAAAAAAAATCGTTAGCGGCGTTTTCTCAAAAACCGCCAAAATGTGGGGGAAAACACCTTATTTCACCTGTAGCAATTTACCTGTGTACTTTAGAAAAAAGTTAAAAGGTATGCATAACAGCCCTTCAAAATACCTTTTCAACAATATATAGATCGCATCTGTAGCTTTTATCGTTTGACTGCTATAAGGGTTTCAATTTTAGCGGTTTTTAGCGATTTCCCGCTAAACTAGCTATTTTTCGAAAAAGTCGTAGAACAAACGTTTCTAGATTTTTTAACAGGAACAAGTCCTCATTTAAACATTTAAGCTAAATGAACGATTTGATCCAAACAAACAAACAAACAAACAAACAAACAGACAAACTGACTTTTCATCACAATTTCGAAAGGCCCCTAAAAATTTCAAAATTAATTATCTGTTGTTACCGATTTCGATGATCGAGGTGTCATTCGACGCGTATTTTTGATGAGAATTGATAAAAAATTCAACGAAAATTCAAAAAGGCTCCAGCGGCCCCATTAGCTCCAATAATTTAAATTTTTTCCCTCCCACTTAC